>OMNW01035332.1:52238-67185 GCA_900303245.1 Selene dorsalis | reverse complement strand
AGTGATGTATCATAGACTGTCAACACTCACCAAGCTGAGCCTGGTTTCCATCAGACAGCTGGATCAGAGCACTGTCCTTTTTGTTATAGAGGATCTTCACCCTCTGGACATCACCATAGACTCCTGAAGGCAGAGAGAGAGAGAGAGAGACAGACCAAGCAAGGGAGAGAGCAAACAAGAGATAGAGCAGGGTAGAGGAGTAGATAAGGCAGAAGACAGAACAGACAGAGCGGGAGAGATGAAGCCGGCGAAGATAAAAAGGGAGAGGTGTGAAGGATGAAAGGAATAAAGTTAGTGCCAGAAAGACAAATGAATAGAAAAGATGGAATCTTCTGATTTGACTTGAACTTGAAACTCAAACACTTCAGTGTAACCAAGTAGACTGAGCAGTGAGAAGAGTCAGGAAAGCCTCGGCTGAGGCCTCTGGCTGACTGTTGATGTTTAGACATAACAGCACGTACACCAGTCACATATCCAACTCAATTAGGTGATTCAAAATGTAACTATGGATGGACAGTGTAGGAGAGGAGACACTTCAAGGGTATGTACTAACCTAAGACAGAACATACTATGTGAGGAAACATGGGCAGTAAATGTACCAGGAAGGCCTTGGTAAGATGTCCTGAGTAAGATAAAAGTGGTCCAGCAAGTGGAGGGACACGTATATATAAAATACTGGGCTGCTCTAATGGATCCTTATGAGTTTAATTTAGGGAAGTGAGTGGAAGGTAATCCCAACTGCAATGTTGTAGAAAAAAGGGAGACGGTGTAGTATGACTGCACATGATTAATACAAAATATAGAAAAAGAAAACAGAAAGGAAGAGACGCAGAGGGTTTAAAAGCTAGAATGAGTCTTAGCGAGTTAAGTGGAATATAGTGCTCAACTTAACCATTAATGTGGTGAGAACATAAACACTAAAATAATCCTCATGTCCCTGGGAGAGTGGAGGTTCCACCATTTCACAGACAGTTTCCTGACACATCAACTGAAAGTAGTCTTTCTTTCTCTGATAATCCGAGGCCAAGGAGAGAGACTGGCCTGCAGATTGATCTCGCAATAGAAAACAATGCAACAAGAGAAATGGAATGTCTGAAAAGAGGTTTGTCAGCATCACAGCCTAGGGAATCAGGTATTAACCAAGTAACAGAGCAGCAATACACATGTCTGTTGGAATCTGACCCTTCCTGCTCTATTTCTCTACTAATTTACTGTAAAGTGCAGGTGTGTGCTGATTTGATAATCAATCACTCCTCAATATCCATTCGCATCAAAGTAATCTGAGGTTTGATTTGGAGGTTTCACAGCTCATTTTCATCTGAGGAGCCGATTTAAGGCACAACAACTACAGAGAGCATCATGATGCACTTTAGGTAAACTTACAACAGCTGCTTACAAGCTTAATCTCCAGACTGTCAATCTGGTTTAGCTCTTATGTTTGGACCACATGAATGATTTTGGTGTCTTTGTTCTCATCAGTTAAGAGGTAAGCTGACCAAACACAAAGTCTCTCAGACTCACTATGTTTAAATGTAGAGACAGATGTAGATTTTAACTCTGCAGTGTACAATACGATAGAAGGAGGCTTGGAGACACAGATAGATATAGAAGAATAAGCGTGTCCACGACATCACTGAAGAAAGTGAACAAAATAGGATTAACAGAGAGAGATATACAGATAGAATAGTAGAGGTTGAACATACCGAAGAGGGTAAAGAGACTTTGAGGCGTGACCATCTTTAGAGAGAGAGACCGCAGAGCAGAGGACAGGAAGAGGAGGAGCAGAGGAGGAAGAAGAAGGAGAGACGAAGGTAGAGATCAGACCGCCCAGCGTTGGACGAGGGGTAGGTGGTGGTTTCCATGATGAAGAGGAGTGGAGCAAAGATGGAAGGCATGGGGGAGGGGTTTGGAGAGTGGATCAAAATGGCAAAGCCAAAGTCAGGTTAGACCAGAGTAAGAAAAGTGAAGTGAGGAAAAGGAGGTGAAAGAAAATAGGGGTAAACATACATCGGGAGGGGGGGGGTTAAGAGAAGTGTACAACATTAAAGGATGTATGACCAAAAGGAGAGACAAATGGAGAGAAAAAAAAATGTGTGAAGGAAGGAGCAGAGGAAGGAGGAAGGGAGGGGTGGGGAAGGGACACAAAAACCAAAGCAGAGGTCAGTAAACAGAGCATCAGTGGGACATCAACGGAGTCTGAATGATTGCTGGTTTGTTTCCAAACACACACACAGACACACACACACACACACACAACACACACGCACAGCCTTACACACTCTCACACACACACAGGTCTTCAAGTTTTGTTACACATACATACACACACACACACCGTGCTGGATGCATTTATCGGTGAGGAAAATAAAGGATGGGAGGAAGGTAGAAAATAATGCATTTAAGAATGGATGGATGAATATATCAATAAACAAGTGAATGAAAGACTGAGTGGCAGGAGATAAAACCAGAAGGGGGCAGTACCACGAAGCAGATGGCCGACCAGATCACATGTAACGGGAGGTCAGTGTTGTCAGGGTAACTGAGCTGTCTACGGCTGGCAGATCACAATAACACATGTACAGTTACATGTGAAGGCATTGTTCTAAATAATAAAAGGCATCTTCAGTTTGATTGCTTTAATAGAAATAGATTTACTTTTAAATCAGTAGGTCTGAATACATGTCTTTTGACTCAGCAGGCTGTCCATCATTCCATGAGACCTGTGTCAGCAATCACCTTTGAATGGATCATATAATGTCCCATGTTATGAGTCCATTGTTGAGAAGACTTTCATTTTGTGACATGTTAACTTACAAAATCACTGCCAACAAAACTGAAAATCATAGATAGTCATCACCTAA
Source organism: Selene dorsalis (assembly GCA_900303245.1). Lineage (NCBI taxonomy): Eukaryota > Metazoa > Chordata > Actinopteri > Carangiformes > Carangidae > Selene > Selene dorsalis. The sequence continues at coordinate 64,324 of OMNW01035332.1, read as the reverse complement.
CTGTCAACGTGAAACAGTTAGCTTGGAGGTGAACAAGCCACAAAGCAACGTGTTCATCCACCAAAAAGAGGTTCAGTCAAAGAGGGTCTGCAACACGAGCAGGTGTTCAACCAACGTGATATTTGGTGTCCAGCTCAACTGCAGCTGTGCTGAAAATGAAGGACAGGATACCCCATCAAATCTGCCAGATGTTTGGACTGTTAAACTCTTTCAGCTGGCTCCTGGTCTTAATCAACTACTGAAACTGAAATTAAAGTCTAACAAGAGATTATCTTTTATAGCAACGCTACCTGGTAACAGAGCTCTGGATGAAAATGACTAACAGATGCTAGCCTGTCCATCTGAGGACACTGGTGATGAAAGAGTAATTGAAAAACCACCACTCTTATTCAACACTCACAACATGAAAACCAGCCACACCGCACTCAACCACTACCTAGCCACTGGACTGTATACACTCCTAAGCACAGGAGTAATCTGCTGCTACCAAGCTCATCAGCTTCTAAATGTGACTGTATGATGTTGCCAGACAGCCAGGGCACAGCTGCTGTGCTGAGACTTTACCAGAGGGGGGCACAAGTGAGAAAACCACCACTCCACTATGGAGTCCCTCTCCACAAGGGGGACAAAGACAGAGAAAGAGAGATAGAAGGGCTCTGACAGAGAGATGGAACACAGAAACAGGTAACAGCTACAGCAGATATAGAGATACACTGGACAGAGCAGGCACACATTTACACCGAGAAAATTATCTGAGAACTGACAAAAGACACAGAAATCAGAGATAAAAAATATACAGTCGTATGCACAGATGGGCAAACTACATATGCTGACTTTTGAAGTGTAAGAACTCAATACAATGCCTGTAAAAAAAGATACTAAAGATATAAAAAAGTAATTTCTTGACGTTAATTAACTGATTTTTTTGTGCACTGAATAAAAAAATAGAAAAAAACATCAGGGTAAGTTTCTGAAATTGATTCTGTACTTTTTGCAGATTTCAGACTTAAGTTATATTGTGTAAAACTAAGTGTTTTGAGACCTTAGAATCCACAGTTGTGCTGTGAAATTAATCCATTTTATATTTTGATACATATATTTCACATGGAAGACGCATGATAAATCATGCTGTAAAGTGGACTAAGCACACATCCAACCACACATCCACGCAGGAACCATCAGTTACTCAAGAAAATCATTCAGCTTTGTCTGTTCAACACTTGAAATCAGTTACTTTAAAGGGATATTTCGGTGTAAGTTTAACCCAAGGTCAATGCACTGTGAGACCGAGTAAAACAGTCCCTCAGGAGATCAAGTTTGCCGACCGCAAACTTCTCTAGTTGTTGTGACTTCAGCACAGACAGCCAGATAGCAAAATACTGCTGTCTTTGTAGCCAACTCTACTCGGTCTCATGGTGCGTTAGACCATGGGTTAAATTTACGCCAGAATATAGCTTTAAGCAGAGTGTGGGAATGCTGAGTCACAGTTAAGTCATATTTCAGGTGAGTGTACCTCTTCATTCAGGTTGGATGCCAACAGGACTCCTGACACTCCGGACCCTGACAGAGCAACACGACCTGCAGCTGCTGCTGCTGCTGCCGCTGCACTCAGAGGACTGATGGCTCCTGTTAGGACAGAACGAGACAAGGAACAGATCAGACCCACACCTTGAACAGCAGAAAACCACATGAGTTTATAACTATTAAGCTCTCTTCAAAAGAAGACTGTAATCCTGATCAATAATTGATTCTAAATAACAGAAATACTGTAAGTAAATATAGATGCAATTTATACAACTTTGTTTAAAGGAATATTCCCAAGAAAATTCCCATGGTCTAATGCACTGTGAGACCGAGTAGAACACCCACTGGAAAGATCAAGTTTGCCGACCGCAGACTTCTCTAGCTGTAGCGACTTCAGCAGAGACAGACAGAGAGCAAAATACTGCTGTCTTTGTAGCCAAAAGCTAACTGTGATCAAAAAAGCCACTCATAGCCACAAATAATGCTCAGAACAGCACCATGCTTTATCCACAGTACAAACAGGGTCCCAGCACATAATACCAGGCATCAAACACCTGCTAGCTTTGCCTGGTTTCTACTGAAATGAAATGAAAACAGAAAACAAAAGCTATGAGTGGCTTTTTTGATCACGGTTGGCTCGTGGGTGTTCCACTTGGTCTCGCGGTGCGTTAGACCATGGGTTAAATTTACGCCAGAATATACCTTTAACAATTGCCCCAGCAAGCTACCACACAACAATATATGAATGAAAATCAAACCGGGAAAATAAAAGAAGAACCCCAAGTTTGGGGTGGTGATGCATTTCATGACATTGTGTAAATGTTTGTATAAATTTGGTGGTTCTGTTTTGTTAACCTTCATTACTGTTTGAGATACTACCCAATAGGCCTCATCTTGAGAGTGTACATGACATTAATAACTATAGTTACATTGGACAAGTTGTATTTTGTGGGTGGGCACACTCTCAGTGAGGTATAAATTGTCAACAAAGCAACTTCAGTAATGTCTGTAATAAACATTACATACACTGTAATGCCTTCATCATTTAGTATTCTCAGCATGATGTTTGCAAACTGTGTGAATGACTCTAATCTCTTGAAAAATGTATTCTTATCAACCACAACTATGTAGCTCTGTGTAATAAAGGATTATACATCTCCCAGTTAAAATGTAAAGCTTTAGAAGGTGGAGAGTAAAATGCTGGTGGGAATTCAAAACAGATTTTTCTGTCAGTGAAAATGTGATTTCTTTTGAAATTTTCAACTACATGAATAACATATAAAAACAAAGATCAGTATAGCAATCATAAATAAACATGACATTATAAAGTAATTGTGACAGGGCTACAGCTGCAGAGGGTGAGACATGTGACATGCCCATTCTTACAGTAGCACATTCACATGTTAAGACATTTCATTTAAAAGTGGTGATGGTAAAAACAGAATTACAGACAGTTCTGCATGACTTAATACTTCTCATCAAGAGGACAGAAGTCCCAGAAACTCTTCTACAACTGAATTTAGACACTTGAATGTTGACCAATCTTGAAACAAATTCACAGTCTTCAAAAACTGGTTAAGTGAAGACTGATGAACTTCAGTTTGGAACTAAGGCTCAGATTAAGACCTCCTGTACATACATTTATGAATTGTAAATGCCCATAGCTGCATTCACTGGCACCACTTTTTGATATAAAAATATCTTATTGCAGATAATTCAGGCTGGTGACTTGCAGTGGACAGGCAGGGAAGTAAACTATGTAAATGCCATGAAATGACCAGCCAGGAAGATTAAGATCAATAATCTTAATTTTGAGTGGTGGAAAATGCTAACAGAGTGATGGAAAAACTGAATAATGAAAAAAGAAAAAATAGGTACCTCCACCCTGTGACAGGGAGAGAGACGATGAGTAACCTCCTCCACTAGAGTAGGAAGCTAGTGCTCCAGATGGGGTACCTACAAGACATTGACATACTATGTTTATACCACAATATATATATCTAACCTCTTACTGTTATTTACCACAATTATCACAATCAAATGTGGAAAACTGTGTGAGTCTTCAGGAAGCTGAATTTGTCTGTTGTAGGGTTCTCTTACTTAACTTCAGAGCTAACTTGCATAGCGCTACAGAAAACTGGACAGAAAACAAATGTTTAATTCATCCAAAATACAAGTACACAATTCTGAAGTCTATCTTAAAACAAACTCAGTCACACAGAGTGGGAATTCCATTTGAAAAAGTGTAAGTATGGAGGCTATCAACTTTAACTTTAGAAGCTTGTTAGTGATTTCTTTAGTTTCACCAAACTGGGGATGTCTAACTAGTACTACACTATGTCTACATATATAATTCCTACTCTTGCTATTAAATGATTTGAGATGGCATTTAACATGGTACACCATTCATTGTAATGCACAAACTGAGGCAGAGTGGAACGGGTGAGGATGTGTTGGTTGGAGTGATGTTGTAGTTTTTCCAGAGAACTATCTTTGAGCAAGACACAACTAAAGAGCAGAGCTGGCAACAAAAGGCCCTGAGGAGGGAGGCTCTTCATTTCCCTGCATGGAAGAGGCCATGGGTTTTACACCACTGTAAGGTGTTCTGAATACCCTGGAGGAAGGTATGAATGGATGTGGTGCGGATACATCAAAATGGCTGTATATTTACCCAATAAAGAATGATCCTTGTTAGTTGCCTCCCCGTCTCCAGTGGGAAGGTCAGGTCTCGTATAATCTCGACTCTTATCGTTGTTGTATTTGACATTGAGGTTGACCAGTTTACTGAAGTCTATCCGTAAAGTACAGCATGAATTATAGATGTTCTGTCCATCCAAAGACTGGTGTGAAGAAATGCAAGAGGGAGAAATGCGTGTTAACAAAACTCCTCGTCTACAGTGACACATGTAAGTGAAGCTTTTGCATTTATGTATAAATTTGTCTCTAAATAAGTTACAAGTCACAGAAATGAACAAATACAATAGTCTCACTCATATTACATTTGTCCATGTCGAACACATCATTCAAAAGTTCACACTCCTCAGCTAACAACATCAACAAAAACTGATTGAGGTCAAGAATTAGCAAACCTGGAGTTCCATCAATGAATCCAAACTGCAGGTATAAGTTACAGCTACTTTTATAGACAGAAATACATTTAAGTGTAACACACACACGTGCGGCAGAGACATTACCAGTTTAGCTTGCTGTGCATTGACAGGGTCACTGAACTGGAGCAGAGCCTGAAACTGGTTGTTTTTGGTGAAGGTGATTATCTTCATCACTGTCCCAAATTTACTGAAGATCTGCAAGAGACAAATTCACACAGAATTCTTAAGGAATAACACAGAAGCATTGCCAAGCTTTCCATACAGGCTAGTTTTAAGTTATGATGTGACATGACATGAATATTATCACCAGTAGAGGTCATATAACATGGGCTCAACACTTTCAGAGTTATTGAGTTACTTGAGTTATTTCTTGTAGATGCATCAACGAAAGTGGGCCTGGGATATCTGTACCTACTTGCTATGTACTTGTCACTCATTGGTTCATGTTTTCTCTTAGTTTTTGTTATAATATCCATGCATACCGTCGAGTGTCTGAGCGACAACACTGTTCAATAAACATGGTGGTGGATGCTGTACCTGGGTCTGGTTCAGATGTTGTTTTACTGACTGAGCTGAGAGCATCAAAGTTTATGGATGGCCTGCTTTATGGATTTGTGTACAATAATGTAGCCAAAAAAAAATAGAAGTGAGTCAACTCTGGGTTTTGTCGATTATTTATCAACTCATCAAAATTCAAGAGCAGCCCTAATTGAAATGTTTATTTCCCTTCTCTTCCTTCCTAGAAAGGTTCTGTTTTGATATAAAGATGCTGTTTTTTTCACCAAGATGATTTAGACATCAGGAAAAAGACAAAAAATTGACTTAGTATGTGTCTACCAGCCATCCTGGTGGACTTCAGTAAAGGTTTCACCTGCTGTAGAACATCCAGTGTCACAGGATAGAACATGTTGTCAATAATAATTCGCAGAACAGGGCTGGGGGGTGGAGTGAGGTCAAGGACTCCCGGGTCAGAAGATGGAGAGCTACCATCCTGAACTGCTGACACTGCCTGCAGAACTGCCTGGGCTCTCTGGAAAGACAAAACATCCAATCCAAATCAGTTTAACTGTCTGGTTTGACTGAAGCATAAATACAAAAATATGTGTGTACCTGGTTCAGAGCAGAGTCTGTTTTCAGTTCCTTGTGGTTGGAGTACTGTATGAAGACAGGTGTGTTTCTGACCTACATAGAATGAGGTCCATATAAGAAACAATTCAGTTAGTATCATCACAATAAAAGCACAAAGTGGTCAACTTACCACTGCCATGATATGTGTGGCTATGTTTGCAGAATTTTGGTGTTTGGTTCTCATGACATGTCTGACACAAGCAGACTCACACAGAGAGAAAATGTCAGCCTGCCTCTGCAGCTGGTAATAATAACGGGCAACATGAATGGACACTGATGTATTTCAGACCTGTGGTGTGACAGCTGTGTAGTAGTTCACCATGGTGATGGCTGCCTCCTCTGTACCCAACTCCAGAAAAGCCTAGAAAAACACATTGAAATTATTTGAATAACAACAAATCATCACCAGAACAATGCCACTTTGTTTTTCTTGTATAGTAAAATTATTCAATTGAGCTTAAACATTGTTGTGGTTACTTTAGTGTTGCTCTATTATTTTCAGCCAGAATATCTGACAGTACAGTTTTTTTATAGTTTACCTGATTTTTCCCCTTGAGCATCAGTATGTTGGTGACTTTTCCAAAGGGTAACCCCAGAGCAATGACTTCAGTCTCTGACACTTCATTGGGAAGTTTCCTGATGTGGAGAACTCTGGAGGGAGGTGATTCATCCAGGCGCTGTTTCTTACTGTCACTGCCATTCGCTGCACATGGACACAAGCACAAAATGTTTTAAGTAAAATTATCAAATGACACCACTACTCTAGGGCAATAGGCCTTGTCACCATCACACACATTAAAGTCATAAAAGCACAGGTGTGGATAATGATGATGGTTTCCAAAGTTCCCTCTCCTTAGCAATGTTTTCCAGCTCCTCCTCGTGGGTCATTTTTGTTTTCAGGTCAAATAAGACATTCATACAATTTCTCCAACACATTCTTTCACCAACTCCTACCAGGGGACTCCTACTAGTTGGACATAGCAAACTCCAGAGGCCAGCATCAAAGAGGGTCCTACATAGGATCACATTAATGATCAGACTTACTGATGGATGATTGCTTAGTTATGGTTGATCTTACCGGTCATAGAATTGGGGCTGCTACCATACATGTTGAGCTCATCTGAGCCTCTCTGGAAGGTTAGAAAAACAGAAAAATTAATTAAACATTTAATTTACCTTAATTTTATGGCAAATTCTAAAATTGTTTTTATAAACACAGATATGAACACTGTATAATCTGTGTGCTTAACTGAACAAAACTGCAACAATAATCAACTGATATCACGAGACAAGACAAAGACAAAATTATAACTTGAACTGATTTACCTTTAGCTTAATGATATTATTACCATCCTACACATTTACTGCAAAACTTTAGTGTCTTATTTTGTATAATCCAACACACTAATTTGATTGACCTATTTTATCCTAAAATCCAACAACTGCAAATCCAGTCTTTTTTAATACCATGCCATGCAGACACAAAAAAAATGTATGTTCATGTAAAATGTGTAAAAAACAACAACAACAACAACAACTTGCCTTCACACCAACCGCAACATCTCTGCCAGGGAGGAAGAAAAAAGGGGAAAGAAGAGAGAGATAAGGACATGCATTTACTACTCTTTGATGAAACTGGTCCGAGTACAGACTGGACAAAATATTGTGACATTTTATTTAAATGTGTACCAACTCAGATTAAGTTTAAATAAAAATCATGCACTTCAGGTGTTGGCATTCTTCTCGTTTTTAATGCACAGAGCACACGAAGCCAATTGATGGTTTCACAGGATTTATGCAACCTTCATTTGCATCGTCCTGCTGTTGCCCACAACTATGGGGAAAGATATGTGGAATTGTGCACCAGCCAAGATAACCAAAAGCTAAAACAATTCTTTCAGCTCAGTGCTTCTCCTACACAACATCTCCTACTGCCCTGGACAATGCCAAGCTACAGTGTTGCTGCCTGTGCCGAAGCAAAAGAATCAGGGCTTGCAATATTCAGTACAGGCAATATTGCCACTATTCTTCATGAGTGTGCAATGTGAAGGTGCACATGATTTCCTAAGTGCATGATTATTATTGATTAGGCTGCTTTGGTTCCTGTTCTTCATTTCAAAGTTTTTTCCTTCACTGGCTCAGTCAGACTGATGCCTGCACTTTCAGAGCACAGACAGACAGTGCAGACACCCATTACACCCCCCCACACGCACGTGCAACAACACAGCACAGCGAGCTCGGGCCGAAACAGTGCGACTGGATTTTGGTTTAATGGGCCCAATCACGTCTCCCGCCGGTGACACACACCAGAGCAATAAGAAAACAACTGGATGAAACATTGGATAATTTCCTGTGCAGCGTCGGTCACCACCGTCACGTGATATTGTCAACAGGCGCTGGAGAGAGGAGATTATAAAAACAAATGGACATGTGGTATTAAATTTATGGGCCATTATAACCTCGTTGACGTTATTTATTGATAAACCGAGCACCGTCCAGCAGATCGAGACACTTTAGGAAGTTTAGTGACGGTAACTGGTAGATTATTATTGTGCATCTGCTCCGACCCGATTATGAAGTAGTGACGGCCATAATTAAGGAGTGGCAGGCCCCCCATTTAAATTATCATTTCAATTATGTTTATGGTAAGTATCCATTCATGCAATACTTAACATTGTTTTAATATCTAAAAAGAATCATCATTCTGAAATGGGCTGAGCTTGGTCTCTTTCAGTATCTTAATGAGACGCTAGTATTCTTTAATCTCACAATGAGCAGCATACACAACAATTAAAGGAGTGAACAACATCACTGAGCCTCAGTAAAATCATCTTAAGGTCTCTGCCTGATGAGATGCTGACACCACACAGGCAGAGGACAAAGAAACAATGGCTTCTTCAGAGCATTAAGGCCAAGTGAGAAATGTCATTTGTTCCCATTCTGCTCCTTCTCTCTGGCCAAGTCATTGTAGTTACTCTGGTTGCCATGACACTTTGAGGCTCTGTGTCTCTGCAACTTTCTCATGATGATCCATAACAGGATTTTTGGTTTGTATTCTTTTACACTTACACTATTATACCTTTATCTGCACCACAATCGGGTGACATCATTTACATTTTTGCTCAACATAATTAAAGGGGAGGAAGCCTAAGAGCCTACAGGCTACAGACTATTTCAAAAAGGTGCAACCAAATCATGTGCTGGTGCTCCAGTCCAACCAGTGTGCCTCCCCCAAAAAATGTAATGCCATCCCCCAACACACACACACTCCGGTTAAATCTGTGAGGTCCCTATCAGTTAGCAGGGTACATACATACCATAAATCCATATCACTGGGCAAATTTATGAGTGTATGACTCTCACCACCCCCGACCACCATTCCACATTTTTGTCATTTAAAGGACTGCTAAAAAACTGACTGGTGGATGTCTTTTATTTAGCCTCTGTGGGCCCACTATTAAGGAAACTTAATTACATTACTGCCCCTGGCTGTTTTTGTGATGGTCACTGGAGCTGTAATCACATGAGGTGTGACAGGTTGTTAAATCCGCTTGTGAGGAATGAAAGGACAGCATTGTAATTAGGGAATAAGCGCTGTCTTAGGCCTCCTCCTCTGTTGTGGGATGGCTTCCAGAGTCTGACATATATAGATAGTCTCTATCACGGCTCTTTCAAACCTTTTATCCTCCCTTTCCAAAATATGGATGTGGTTGTCATAGAAAGAATGTCTTATCCTTCAGGTGTAGGTAAGCTCCTGACTCTCCTCATGAAGTGTTGACCCCCCTTTGAGGAGCCATGTGTTCAGTGTCATCTGGTCTCACAGGTCTGTGCACTCCTAGCCACAATGGACTCCATAGGCTCATTACAGTTCTGCTTCTAGAAATTAAGAAAACTTATTTCCTATTTGTTATTCTGAGTCAAAAGTTCTCTCACATTTTTATCTTACTGATTATGTTTCTGACTGAGATATTCACCTAGGAATGATACATTTCTGCTGCTCTGATACAGCTCTGTGTCACACTGGAGCAGAGTGCAGTACACACACACACACAGACCCTGCTGTTTGTGACTATGGCAGACATTACTAGATGTTTTAAAGTGCAGGCAGAAACATGCCTTTATTTCATGCTGAGAGACAAAAAAAATCTATTTGTGCTATCAGTGACAAGTGACAAGTAAATACCACTTGTTGTGAACTCTTGTCAATTGTTGCTGTCAATTCATTCAGTGTTGACTTTGTCCATGTTCAGTGTTTGACACAGCTGTGGAGGTGGTACATGTATTTCTGTTTTAGCCCTTGGGACATGGTTAGTCATGGGGTACACTGGCCTACCATACATTTAGATCCCTCATTCTGCCTTTTGGCCACCTGACGATGTAAACTGTCACAACACATTGCAGCCTTCATACTTTCTATTTCTAAAACGTGCTTTTCTTTATTATATATGAGAGTCGCTATATAAAACAGGTATTTAAACATATCGCACCCCTCCAATCACACTGACGACAGGTTCATCCATCCAGTTTGCAGCACGCTGCCTGTCTTCAGCGGCCCTCTCTGCGTGCCTGTCATTCTGGACACGCACAGCGCGCTGGCACAAAGCGCGTGTCGGTGTTGCGTCTGTTTCCCTCTTCATATGCTTTCCACCCGATAAGATAACATTCTCGACAGGGACAACAAAGGGACCTGTCTCACCGGACAGCCACAATATGTACGGAGGTCTGTGCATGCTAAGTATTTGGTATATATATGTAGAAGTATATATATATACCCCTCAGCTCCGCCCCACTCTGCCACTGCCACAAATAGAATCTAATTCAGTGGGAAACACTATAACACACAAGTTACAAATAGCTTGTTACAGTAAAAATAACCGGCAAAACTGACGCCATTTGTCCTGCGACCATTCCTCACGCGCACACACACATTCGCCGGTAGCTACATTAGGTTAATGAAACGTAAGCTACCAGGTAACATGCAACTATGATGAATAACATTGTCACCTCTTACAAACAATTACACATTGCAGAAGTTAAGAGTCCCCCCTAATATGTACATATGCTCTGGAGTCACGTTATTGTGTAAATGTACACTTCCCAGCAAGCAAGAAAATAATAAACGAACACATTTCATGGCTGGGAGTTGGTATTGTTGTTAAGCTAACGTCAGTATGATGCTTCGCAGCTGTGCTAACAGTTAGCATATCTTAAACGTAGCACGGGAAACGGCTCGTCTTGTGTCTGCCCCGTGCTCAGCTGCACAGGGAGCGCTCAGTAGCAATAAGTGTAATGTAAACTCAGTTACCCGTCCATTGCAGCTCTTTGTCCTCTTCTGTCAGTCTGCTCTTTCAGCCCACTTCGGTGCCTGGACAGTGTGAGCAAAATGGGCGTTCTTCTTCTTCCTGACTACTAATGGCTTCTGGGAGACAACCGTGACGACAGGTGCATTACCGCCACCTGCTGCTCAGGAGGGTGGCAGTCCGCGCCCATCCCATGGATAATTGGATGGCCCATCCTTTGTTCTCTGTTGTTTATCCAACGTGAAGCTGTTGAGGGTTCAGGCCAAGAGCAAGTTAATCAGTCTAATTAAGTCAATCACAGTCAGCTGTGTCAACTTCTGGTCAGCAACTGGTTGCTATGGTGAGTGAGCATGTCTTTCTCTACCACAGTCTATCATGTGTTGGTTACATTACAATTCCTCCTCAGTGATCAGTAACAGATATCATCCTCTGACTCATACAAATAAACTGAACACAAAACTTTTTTTTACTACAGGTAAATTAATTAATAAATTCGTAAAAGTCTGATGGCTGTGGGTATAAAAGATCTTCTGTATCTCTCTGTCCTGGTACGAAGAGAGAGGAGTCGTCCACCACTGCTGCTTCTTTGATCCATCAAGGTGTTATGAAGTGGATGATCCATGTTGTTCAGGATGGCCTCCATCATCCTCATTGTGTATCTCTCCACCACTTCCATCTTTACTCCAATCACAGAGCCAGCCTTCTTAACAAGTTTATCCAACCTCTTTGCCTGTTTTTTCCCCAAACTTCCTCCCCAGCAGACTACAGCATAAAATATGACACTTGCCACCACAGACTGATAGAATATCTGCAGCATTTTACTACAGATGTTCAGTGATCTGAGCTTTCTTAGGAAATAGAGGCGGCTCTGCCCCTTTTTGTAGAGTGCAAGGGACCAGTCCAACTTATTATCCAGGTGTACACCTAGATATTTATAGGATGTCACCAACTCGATGTCCACTCCACAAGTGTTCAGCAAGGGCACATCCTTCGAATTTGTTCATAAGTCAATTGTATAGATATA
>OMNW01035332.1:25089-51387 GCA_900303245.1 Selene dorsalis | reverse complement strand
TCATAGACTGTCAACACTCACCAAGCTGAGCCTGGTTTCCATCAGACAGCTGGATCAGAGCACTGTCCTTTTTGTTATAGAGGATCTTCACCCTCTGGACATCACCATAGACTCCTGAAGGCAGAGAGACAGAGAGAGAGAGAGAGAGAGAGACAAAGAGAGCGAGAGAGAGAGAGAGAGAGAGAGAGAGAGAGAGAGAGAGAGAGGACATAAACTATGAGATATACAGTACAGTTATAAGAGAGACAAATGAGAGGAGAGGGGGCAGGAAGGAACAGGAACAGAAACAACACTGATGTAATGAACACATCCTTTTGATATATGAAACCTCGAACAGATCGGTTTTATTTTAAAACGTGACTCCACCTCAAAACTCTAACAGAAACAACAAACAACAATCTTCACAGACATGATGCTCCTCAAGCAACCAGTGTTTTCCACATCAAACTATCCAAGCCAGCTCTACAAACCCTGGATGATGTTACATTATCTGGCTTAACTTAACCTAACATTATTTATCCTGAGAGCGTGTTCATGTGAACGAGACAGAGCTATTCATCATAAGCAATGTTATTAGAATATTCTGCAAGTTGAAATTTAACTATATGATCTCAACTTGAGTGAAAACACACTTGAGAGAAATTCTAATTATCAAGGTCAAACTATGTAAATTAGTGCTTGAGTATTTTCACTCCTTTGTCTGATAATGAAGAAAAAGTTATGAACATGACAAAGTTAATATCACATTGTTTCTGCTGCAGAGAGGAAGTAGTTCACGTCTGATTAGTCAGTCTGACTGAAATGTCCATTTATAAATGTGGACATATTTAACAGCATGTTGATAATGTTGGAGATAAGATACTTGAGTTTGGCTGTTGACAGGTTTTGATCTGAAGTTAACTTGTGCCAAAGCAGGTCAGGAGTTCAAGATAAGTCACCATGGTGATTCAATTCAAGAAGTGAACTGCTGTAAGATTCAAAACCAAGTTTGATCTGAAGTTAGATCCTGCCTCGTTGTACAGATCTCTGGTCTCGTCTGAAGAATGTTTTAATGTCAAGGAGAAAAAAAACTTCTTCAATCAAAGTTTATTTGATTTGTAAAGGAAGTGAGATGTGTAATGATCCATTATTTACAGAGAAAAATGATTTGGAGCATCAGTTTGGATGAGGTGGATGCTTTGATTTTTATGGCAGTAATGGCTGTAATTAACAAGTGAAAATAGGCCTGATCATCTCTATCAAGCTCTCACATCAAAGCACACTAATTCTCCAAATACTGAACTAATTTCCTCACGATTCAAATCATTTTCTCATTGTCAGGAAGCCTCAACACCCTGTTCTGCACCAGGCCTTTAATTCATCCGCCTGCAAACTAATTACACCTGCACATGATTTAATTATATTTCAACAGACACAGAGATGGTGATGGTGAAGTAAGACTTGACTAGTAAAAGTTAAAAAAAAAAGACATTTGTTTCAATGTTCCACAAAGAAGCAGAGGCAAAACAAGGATATATGGAATAAACTCAGCAATAAATAAAACAATAAAATTAAGCAGAGTAAAAACTAATTTTCTAAATGGATTTTCTTGTTCATATAGGAAGCTTTTATGTTAGTCATTTAGAGCACAACTGAGGAGATGGAGAAAAAAAAATCACATCTTTTGTTCGTTAACTTCTAAATGTCATGTTTTACTCCTTCAGGAGATTATAATTGAATTTCAATTGGCTTCAGCCACATAATTTAAGTGCACATACATTTCTTTTCTTGACAATAACAAGGTTTTCAGACAAAAACTGAATACTTTTATGTCCTCTGGCCCAGAGGAAGTAAGTGTATACTGCCACCACTGTGTGACTTATAGACATGATAGATTGTATTAATTCATTTCTCTATATAAGTATATAAAGCCCCTGAAACAACGCGTCAACAGGACCAGAACGCATCCCAAGATGTCACAGTCTGCAGTCTTATGAGCCACACAATATATCACCAGTTTTTCTCTTCCATATTTCTCATAACACTTGCTGTGTCTTTGAATATTTCATCTTAGTGCTGAACAAGCCCTGCGGCTTAATTTCATCCTTGTCCAGTAACATCATTTAAATTAATTCAAATTGAAAAAAAAAAAAAGATTTTTACAGCCACTTAGGGGCAGAGGAATTATCTCAGTTGAGAAAACACAACTGACATAATATTATAAATAGAGCTGTCAAATGATTAAAAAGAGTAACTTGATTAATTGCATTACAATTCTGTGATTAATTGCGACTAATCATGATTAAAATACTAAATAGTATTGTATTTATTTCTATTCTTCCTTGTTAAGTATTGAAGGATGCAATTTATGTACCTCCAGTTAATCCATTAGAATTTAAGGATGCAATTTTACAGATGTGAAAAACTATAACACATCCTAGCAACCATAATATACAAATCACATCACAGGCTTTAATGTGAATGAATAACTTTTATTTTTAATTTTTTTGTTTGGAGAACTTTGTCCTCCTGAAGCTGCCGTACATCTGACAGGACACCATCCATCATAGGAAATGCTTGTGGACACAGTTCACAACTCGTCTGATTGATCACTGTCACTGTCAAATCAAGAGTTTTTGTCTGTGATCAAACCACTGATGGCAGCCAGTTTTACCCGATCAGAGTGGGACGGCTCTTCACATGCCATGGGATGATGCTGAATTCACGACTGAAATATGAGACAAACCTCATCCAGTAGTGATTCAAAACAGGATGCACTGTTTAACCCTCAAATACAGAACGTTACCGTATTTCAACGGACAAGTGAAAACCCCAGTGGCAACACAGACAGACTGAATACACAGACGAGCACTCATTGGCGGCCTTAGGCATCTGGGGGCCCATTTCAGTACTCCATATGAGGCCCCGTTAAACATAATTATATTTGCCAGCTATGTGCCCGTACGTCCCTGACACATTAAAACCTGAAAGGATGCAGTAAATGCACTGTGTCCCAGGGACGCACATAAAACGATACATTGTGATGAAGTGTTAAGAAACCAGGACTCAGCAGAAAAAAACAGGATTAAAATTGGTTTTCATTAAAAGGCAAAATCATTACGTACATTTTCAGCCATGAGTAGGCAGCTTAACACAATCGAGGGTTTTAACAATACTTTGAATTTAAAATGGCAACAAAAGTAATGAGCGTAAAGTGCTTTGGGTTATTTAAGCACCACGGACAAGGAAAGGAATAAGGAGGCTGAAGGTTCTATAAATGGCTTGTGGGACGTTTTCAAAGGTAAGCATATGTTTTTATTGATATTTTCTACAGCATTATTAATTAGGAGCAATGAGTCCCATCGCTGTGTGACATGATATGATATGCACATGGCTGTAGAACACGTTCAGGGGTTGAGTGTGTGACCGCACCATGGACAGAGCTGTTTTTGTGTGTGGTGGGTGTATGTGCGTGTGTGGATATTCAGGTGAACCTAGGTGATGAGTTTATGTCTGGCGATCAGTTGGGGGCCCCTTGGCGGCCGGGGCCAGTTTCAGTTGAAACGGCTGAAACATAGGTAAGGCTGCCTATGTGAGCACTACTTAAGTGACGTGACTTAATTAATCGTGCGTTAATTTTCTTTTTTACGCGTTATTGTTTCCAGATTAATTGCATGCATTAACGCGTTCACTTTGACAGCCCTAATTATCACCTTTTCTTAAAATTATAACCGTTTTTGATGAACTCAATCATCCATTTGTCCCGTGTCTAACCACCTGCTGAACCTGAGTCGAGTGTCCGATGCTCCTTTGTGACCTGCTGTTGAGAGACATGTCTGCCTCTTCAGCTGCTACATGCTGCATTTGTTCAGAAGGTCCACATTAATTAGTATTAATTGCAGATGCTTTTAGTCCTCAATCATTTATACAAATTTGCCATTTGCCTCATTCGCCCATTCACACACTCCATTTACAGGGATAATGCTTGACAGAAGCAAACTGTCAACCCTGTGGACCTGCTGCCGTTATCAGAAGACACCTTGGTGTACTTTTTACATCTGACATTAAAGGGGACATATCATGGAAATGTCACTTTTTGAAGGCTCTTTAAAACATATTTGGGTGTTTGTCTTTCCTTCCAGCCCCCAAGATGTGAGAATTGACAAAAAAGTCTGTAATTTGCTCCTTAGGTTGAAATCCATGTGGTTTTACAAGCTGTTCCCTCAGTTGCCAATGACAGTGATGTCATTAGTTTCCGAATTTGCATAAAACCACTCCTACCTGTGAGTACCGGTACTGGTAGAAGGGACGGGGTGGGGCTTTAAGACACCTGGGAACTATTTTAATTTGTGGAAAAGGGGCATAATGTGAGTCCTTTAAGCTAACAATGTGCAGTTTGAGAGATCTGACTTGCCAATCAATGCTCCACAGAGGAACGGAGCCAGGCAGTCTTACCTGATGCAGGGCGGTGAGGCCGTCTTCATTGCAGAGGTCTGGACTCACGTTGTTCCTCAGCAGGTAACGCACTGGTGAAGAGAGAGATGGAGGAGCATGAATTAATGTTGATGTCTCACATAACTGTGGGCACTGTTTCTGTTTAAATACTGGGCTTTCTTCAGTTGAACAACAGCATCTCCATTTTACAAATTAAAGCAGATTTAGAGGTCTCATTTCACTGCATGCTTCAATGTGCTGTTCCCCACCTACCTGTTAAGAGGCACACATGTTCCTCCTGTTCAGTTATAATCAATATTTCAGAGAGAATGAGACGTTCCAAACAAAACAATAGATGCATGCAGGGTAAAAGCATGATGAGATTCTGCACCAACCAATTCCTCTTAATTGCTCGCAGAGCCTGCAGGTGCACCTCAACTTAACCTTTTGTTACCCAATGACATCACCAATCAATCTGCAATCCATTAATCATTCTGCATCATTGTGATGCACCGTCCCTGCCACAACTTCAATCTCTCAAATTATCAGCCTCAACCGGATGTTACTCAACTGACCTTGGAAATATGGATGAATGAGGGGTGGGAGGTTAGTGATGGAGGATGATGTAATAATGCTTGGGATTACACAGTTTGTCTGTCTCATGGACTGAAAACAGATAAACCCTCCACCCAGACCCTAATTCGGAATATATCAGCTATCACAGTGTGCACACTGGACAGCTGCCTGGCTGCTAACACTGCTAAACCTGCTGGCCTGAGCAGTGAGCGGCACTGGCACACTCCTCTCTCCCACGTCATCATTATCCCCTGTTTTTGGCAATGCTGCCACCTGCTTTTATTTTACAGAGACATTCAAACAACAAACATGGAGAAGATGAATCAGGATATGATGATGAGCACTGAAAGGGAGATGAGAGCGATTTGGGATGATAATAATCACATCTGTCTGTTAGACTAACAGAAAGCAAAAAGGAAAAACATGGACCAGATGCACAGCAGGTTGTGAGCTACACACACCTGCACATCCAACAACATGACAGAACTGGTTATTGTGTTTTCTATAATAATGGCGGTATAGCTGAAAAACTGAAAGTCTGACCAAATGACCAAATGATCCTACATGACTTGATACAAACCAAATACTTTATAATTGACAACACTGGCCTTCCATCTTTACTTTTCACTGTCTTGCCTTGGATTTTAAAGGGATAGTTCAACATTATGGCAAATTTGCTATTTGCCATAATGTTGAATGAAATGCATTTGCCTCAAAAACAACTTGTCCACGAGAGTGTTTTGGAGTTGTTGGATTGTGTACTTGATAAGTTTGATGAGGGACAGGGGACAGGGGACCTGTACCACAGCTCGAGTCTCTGCCCTGCAGATCTCAACAACATGCGCTGATAATTAAAGGTAATGAACCTACTCATATGACTATAGGGATTATAGCAAATAGGCGAATTTGCCAAATGTTGAACTATCCCTTTAAGTTCTACTCGGTCCTCCGGGCAGTTTGAGACTGAATAATAACACTGACTGAATGATACACATTCAGAGAAACCCCCCCAACCCCCCAGCAGTGGCTCTAATAGTTAAGGGATGGGAAAAGTGAAAAATGGCAATGAGTGCTGACAGACCTGGATTCAAGGTTATATGGTGCGAGCTCAGTGTAACTGCATCCAATAAATGTCACAAACCGTCTCTGTGTATTTAGAGTGCTGTATCAGATGTGACATACAACCTGAGTTGTAAACAACACGTGTCAGAGGAACTGCGGCACTATTATCACAGCTGTAATTAGTTACAGACATCTTGCACTGAAATCTACAGCAGCACCCTGAGAGGCCTTTCTAAATGTCACGTTTAGCTGCATGAGGAGATTATAATTGGAATTAAATTGGCTTGAAAACTGCATTTAAATTAAACTATTTTATAGGATGTATCACGCGCTGGCTTTTCCCCAAAAATAAGGAAGCAGTCTATGCTGGAGTCAGTTTTCTAAACTCTCAATAAGTGGTCATGGTATATGAACATATTTGTTCTCATAAGTGAAGAACGATGAGATACCTCAAGATGTGTTTTCACTCATATCTATTAAAATGTCAGCTCCAGTGAAAACCCTGCAGTCACATCATAATATTTTCTACAGAATGTCACAGCAATACAATTAAGCAGCACCATAACTAAACAAACATCCCTGCTACGTAACAAATTAAGCAATAAATGAAGGTTGACACATGCACTATGTGTCTGCTCTAATTCTTGAGGCCATGGAGGAGAAAAAATACACTGAATTTTGACTGCCAAAGCATGTCTGTGCCAGTCAAGGCTAAAAACATGTGGCTGCAAAATAATTAGATTAGTTCTGAAGAGGTGCTCGGGAGTTTGGCTTGATGACAAAGCCTGACAAGCTGTGCTGGCAACATTTCTGTCATTTAAAAAAAAAAAAAAAAATTTCAAGGTCAAAGACAAAAAAATCCCAATACAAATGCATTCAGAATCTAAGTAAGATCTTATTAATCTCCTCCTGGTTTATAATAAGTTTCCAATACACACAAATGCTGCAACTAACACAAACAGATTTAGCCAATTAATCCAAATTAATTAACCAATCATTAACCAATGAAGAATTGATTTCTCAAAGCAGGCCTTCACCTTTTGTTCTTAGCCCTATATGCAAAGATCAAAGCAACAGTGTCGATGCTGCAGATCCAATAATACTTCATTTATACAGAAATTTGATGTAAAGGCTCCAACCAAGCCTTCTGGTCAAACATGGCACACTTGATTAAGTAAACAAAGGCATTCAGAACCACCTTTTTTCTGTTTCTGTGTAGAAACTGAATATTTGCAGCCTTTAACATGTTTATATTGAACAAGATTAAAACAAATACAGCATCAAGACAGGATGATTTATTACAGATGCTGTACCTCAACCAGCACCACACACACACAACCATAGATCTTATAATCTGCTACAAGCCACTGACATCCTCATGTTTGTTAGTAGACAAGCGCATGTGAAAAAACAACATTTCATCAGTGCGCACGTCACATGTCAAGCTTTCACAAAAACAGATCAATCATAACTCCAGAAGACTCCTGCTTGCATTTCCAATGTTTCCACTGATTGACATGTGTTTTTGGTATAAACTGTGTACAAAATAAATAACAGAAGACACAAGAAATAAAGTGAAAGGCACTGATGTAACAATGTGTGTCTTTGCTCTTATGTAAGGTGTGAGCTTCACTCTTCCTGGAGACCATGTTAAAATGTCCAGCTGACTACAGCTTTCTGCCTACCAGAGTATAAAACAACAAAGAACAAAGAAAAGAAAAGCTCAACAAGTAGTTGCACTTTTACAGCAGGAATTAAGTAGAACTTAAACTGATCTGACATCTCACTACAGTAAAACTGAAAAAACAAATAATCTCTAGTCCTGCTGGAAGACATGACTGTGGATAAAGTGAAAATGTAATTTCCCCACAGCTCTGACAAACTGCTGATCAGATAACAAAAATCCAATTTCTCTTGCATTCAGCCCGAACAAAACTATATTTTAGAATGACTGAAAACGATCCAGAGGACGGCGGTTTCATAATAAACAATACAGTGGTGTGAAAACAACAACAACAAAAAATAAATCAGGATGAGTGACAGTGTTAAGACCAGCAGTAGACAAACACCACCCTGTCCTCCACTGCTGGAACACCCTGCTATGAAACACTGGTGCGATGGCGTTACATTACACAAAGCAGCGCTGCAGTGTGGACAGAGTTGCACCTGAAAGCTGGTCTGAGATTAGAAATGACTGTGTGCGCACGTCGGGGCCCCCTCACGCGTTTGTGGATTTTCCTCAACATAAGCAAATTTGTCGTGAACTCAGCAATGGGCTGTTTCAACACATCTTGTTTCTCCATTGTTTTGGTGTGGAAAAGGTGAGAGTTGTCTAACGGCGTCTGTCAGAGGCAGGAGTCGGAAAGCTCAGCTCTCCTCTGCTCTTCGGGCTGGGTTTTAAAATAGCTGCCACAAACCTGTGCGAGATGAACAAAACACACAGACACACACACTCAGGCAGCGCACACTCACGTTCCACAGAGCAGCCTGATGCTTGACTGGGTGTTAGCCGGCCTGGGCAGCAAAATATATGCATTGGTGTTGAATTGCTTCCTCGTGAGCAGGGGTAGCACTGATGCATTACTTAAGATGAAATGGACCTGAGTTATGGTGTGTGATGTGTCTGACGACGTGAGAGAGCGAGGCAGAGATGTGTAAACAGCCAGAGGTAAATGAGAGAGAGCGGTGGCTCAATTTGAGAAAAGCACTTTCATACATTTGTGTTATTGGGTTTATGAATGTTTCTACTGCTCTGTTTTGTTTCTACTCTCTTTTAATGCATATTTTATGTTGCCTGTTTTTTCATATCTGCACAGAATATTTATTAGTCTTTGTTTTCAAACCTCTGTCCGTCTGATCCGATCTGTGTAAACAGTGTTCAATAACATGTTTATGAAATTCAAATGACCTCCCTGTTTATGCAATAACCTGGAGTGGAATATGGAGCCGGTGAACATAAGCTGTATGACAGTGTTTAGGTGTTTGCAGAAAGATGATGATGCAATACTGATGCAACTCCTGAATCAACTCCTGTAGGAGGACCTGAAATATTGTTTATTACTTTTTATTCCTTTAAAAAAGGTTTTTTAATGCATTATTGCTATAATGTATAGCTGTTGTAGAAAATGTTTGGACTGTATCTGAGTGTTCTGGGTGACAGAAGCCTGCCATCATGAAAATCTGAAAGAGAAATCTAAAGGAAAAGGTGACTCACACACACAGACACAATAACTAACACAATCACACCCAGAACATTTTGTCTTTCAAACTGAACATGGAGAACAGAACACATCAACGTGACAACTGCAAACAAACAAAATCCCTTTTTAGGAGCATAAACTAATTAAATGCAATTATCTGGTAACTTAGTGGACACATTAGTTTACACAGGGGAGACACAAAATAATGTTAACACCTCATGCATGGGATATTCTAATTACAATTACAAACACTTCCAAAATGTGAATTAGCAGCTTTATTCATCCTCAAAAGGGGTGTGGCAACCTCACAAAACAAGATGGGTCACCTGACAAAGCACCAAAGATCACCTGTGTCCAACCTGAATGTACATAAATGCTACCAACAACGTCTTATTATACAATCAGCACAGTTATTTTGACCACACCTCATTATACAGAAGACACACTTATTTGTTTTTTAAACAATATGGGCACTAGACAAGAACTACTGGAATTGGCAAAGACCCTTGAGTTACAGATGTGCCAGATGTGACGGAAGGTCATAATTCTGTGTGAAACACATTATACCAGTAATCCACCAAGGTGCAAGTGCACCTGGCTTTTAACAGGAACAGAGTTGCCACTCTGATTAGTTTATCTCTTGCTACGCCCAAAACACCTCCATGATGAAGTAAGTACAACACCTCTAAATCCTGCACCACTGTTTTTACCACTGATGAATTAACAAACTTGTACATAAATGCACCTGAAATGCCACCACCTCCTTTAAAGATGTTGAACTGTCAGCAGCTTCAACAAAAAGTGGAACATGATATATATGGGTAAGACAGTGTGAACTGTGTAGTGTGGGTAAAGCTGCAGAGCTGCTATTCAAGGCTGTGTAGAAGACATGGAAAATAAAGTGGCACACAATAGCAGTGTTACAAAAAAACCTATGATGTTGCAGAGGTGCAAATGAATTAAATATTTTTTACTCAAACATCTTGTCTGATCCTTTGTTCCGTCTTCTTTCAAGTTTATCTCATCACTTGTTTTGAAAACCTTCTTGAAACGGTTGATTTTGGCCAGAAGTATAAAAAATAATTGAACTAGACAAAACAACTCTCTCACTTTGCAGAAACACATTATTATCACAATTCAGATAATTAAAATCAGCTGAATGTTCACCAGCAGTAACACAAAATGCTGCTTTCATGATAAAGCATTAGTGATAGACAGTTAATATCAAAACACTCATTCAGTATAATGACTACATTTTCTTGTAATATGTTGTCACAAGTAAAAGTATTGTTAAAATTTGATAGAAGTATTTTCACTCTGTGGTTCTGATACTTTCAAAACCGAAAAATCAGCAAATCAAAAATCAGCATTTTTGCAAAGCTGGAATCTACAAATGTTTTGCAGATCGATCGCCTAATCGACTAATAATTACCTGACGAACAGCTGCCACAGTGTTTGTAATGATGCTGTAATTACTTCAAAGCTGAAGTACTTTTTCATCAGGGAAAACATGTTTGTCTGCCTCTTCCACATCTCATTAGCAGCACGTAGACTCAAACTTAACGAGAATTTTTGCCCAAGAATGTGAAACCTCTTAACTTTTATCTCATCCATGGTGTGAGTGTGTGAGTTTTAAGATCAAAGGAAAAGGGATTTTAAAGGATATACGACTCAAACTTTAACAGGGTAATGGTGAGGGTAGAGCATTATTCATCACACAGACAGACACTGTGGTGCTAGTTGGACGCACAGAGACTGAGGCAGGGAAGTTGAATAGAGTTGGAACCGCTGAGAGCGTGGTTCCTATCTGTCTGTACCACCACCACCCTACGGGACCGAGCAAACACACGCAACGCAAAATCTTTTAAAGCAATCCATTACATCGAGTGGTCACCATGGCGATTATCTACCAGCCCACAAGCCAGCAACACAATGCTGCAGAAATCTCGTGCATGTCTTCCTGGGCAGGTCCCATAAATTCCCATTGAGGGAGGAGATGGAGCTGGACGAGATGCCTCCCGAGAGATAAAAGTTACATTAACAAACAGCAACACAGGAAGAGAAACCCACCCTTCCTTCCTGTTATCTTAGAGTGCCTCCACAATACTGTGCGTGTGTGCGTGCGCGCATGTGTTCGACTTGGAAACAAATCACAAGTTTTTTCTAATAGTAATGTGGGCTCCAAAGTGGAACAGGAGTCAAGGTTACTTGTTGATTTGCTCTCTAAAACTATAGACACTCTTGGTGCCTCTTGGAAGATTTGAGGAAGTGTGTTATCATTGGGATACTGACAAGCAGGAGGTATCTGGCCAGATTTTAACACCAGCAAATGCGGGTCATGAGTTTACTGTATGTGGTGAAAGAACAGATCAAAGTCTCAGTTAACTTTTGTGACCATTCACACGTATTTCCATGCAAAGCAGTTCCCCATTTTTGCTTAATATCACCTTTCTGTATGTGTGTATGTGCAAAAATGTGACACGATTACACGAGACGGGTGTGACAGTATGTCTGCCCTGTGGCCAAATGGTACAAATGTAATTGAATTTGAAGGGCAGCTCTGCACCAGATGTTTACTGGGCGCTCTGTTTGGAGTAAACAGTCCCCCTCTCAAACGTATTGCAGAGGATGATAGTGCCGCTCCGTTGTCGATTTTAAATTCAACAGACGTTTTCAGCCACGGTAGCAGAGTGGCTCCAGGGATGGCCATATTCTGTCTGAGGTCTGAAATATCTCAATAACTCTCATATGAAATCTGAATGACTCTGGTGATCCCCGGACTTTCACCTCCAGCACCTTCAGGACGTTTTGTGTGAAATGTCTCCACAGCTTACTGGAAGGACCGCAAGGACATTTTGTACATTTGTGTTCACTTCCAGATGAACTCAGAATATTTTGGGGATACTCTCACTTTTCCTCTAGTAGCCTATCCCTATTGTGACCCAAAGACACACATAGCATAGCACATTTAGAAAACAAATAAACTATGCTTTGTGCTAATGAGCAAACATCAGTATGTTATCTCACTGAACTGAAACAGTTTGGGAGCATTTTAAGCATTATGCCATTTGCATTTGATGCAAAGCACTATTGTACTCATCTAAGTACAGGCTGATGGAGCTGTTAGCATAGCTGTAGTTTATATTATTCATAATGTTGTTGTTATAAAATGGTTGATTTGTGATCGGGGTCCTTTAAGTGGACAGAAACATAAAAAAAATGCTTCCTTGGTGCATAAACAAGACAAATAATCCAAAATTTATATGATGCATACAAACCAAACACCAAAACTATTCCCATCTCACGGCAATAACAATTTCAAACAAGACAAAATGGTGCAAATAACGCCACAAATGATCAGGTTCAAGCAGCTATGACATTTTCTGCTTCCCTTTGTCCTACATGATGTGAACTGAATACCTGGGGGCATTGGGCTGTCATTTAGACTAAATTTTACACATTACATTAATTTGATTGATTGAAAAAATATCCCACAGATGAATTAATCAGTAACGTAAGTCATCATTATACTCGTTGATGTGGCTTTGGGTTTCTACGGTGTGTGTTACATAGCTTTTCTACACCTTCATGCAAAGTAGGATTAGAGGCTGAATGATAACTTGTTTTCACCCAGTCACAACGTATGCAAAGATTTCATATAGATCACACAGTAAGAGTGAAGCTCTTTTAGAAGGGCTCCAACCTGTCATGTTTTCAGTTATATCCATCATGATCTTGCAGAGAGTTCATTTTATCACTCATCTTTATGAGCCTACTTATTCATGTTCAGGAAATCCCTGGCACATAATTGATGAGGAAGCCGTACATCACAGCGTACAGCGGGGCACAGAGGCTGTGATCTATGAGATCAGTTGAGAATTTTTAAGTTCCAAACTTGCACACAGTATGAAACCGTGGATGGCACTTAGTGTCTGTTCTGGTGTAAAAGGAATATTTTGTGTTGGAGCTGAGCGAACTGCACAGTTAGCAGCATGGATGATTTTACTGTTGAGATTAAGCTCAGGATGCTGACTCATACTCAGACTCATCACATCACCCAGTAGGCCCATATCTCACAGCCAATGATCACTGATAAGGGGAAATCACCAGTGAAGTGAGGACCAAGTAAAGATTGTGATTTGAGAGGGGCTGTGTAAGTTCAGGAAGAGTGAGAAGTGAAGAACTGAGTTATTTTGTTTGTGTGTCTGTATATTGCAGAGGCAAATATTAGTTGCATGTTTTTAAAAGGGAAACAAATACACTGGATATTTTACAGTCACAGTGTAAAACATGTTGAGATAATTTGAATGAAATTCAGAGACAAGGGTCACACACTTGAGTCTACTCGCAGTGACTGTTAATTTCAAAGTCAATTCAAATTTGAATTCTCCTCTATTTTGTCAGCCGCAGGCTATTCTGCATATTTTAAAATTTTAAAAAGTTGATTAAAACAAACCTGGAGAAAGAGTATCGAATCCTTGGCATTTGCCAATGTATCAGTTGAACTAAAGGAGAAAAACCATCAACACCTGAGTTTCATCACTCACCAAATAACATCATAGTATCATTGTATCATCATCATCAGTGTTACACAGTTACAGAACATATCTTCAGATGATACATGGGATGATTTAAAAAGGTACTCTGCTCTCTAAAAAAATGTCTCATTCAACACACAACAGAGGTAATTAATAAACACACTGCTAGTATTCATTTCTATCATCATTAGGTTCTGCCACAACCTCATTTCATTCATTTTTTACTAATCTACTGCAAACTGAAAGAACGTCGGCACAGCAGAGCAACTCATAAGTGCACATCAGTTCCCATGAAGTAGTGCGGCAGTTTTCAGAAAATAATATAATTATGTTCCACATGCTCTTCATGCAACGTTGCCTTCTCCGTCTTCTTGACGGCTGTGCGGAAAGAAGGCCATTCAGCACATCCATAAGTAGCAGCTAAATGACATTGGTTTTAGTAGGACATTATGAGAGAGGATCATTGATATAATTAGTATTCCACTGTGTGTTATAATTATCCTCCACATGATGAGCTATTAAGAGACTTAATTGTATGTTACGCTGGTTTAACAGATGTAGTGTGATAGCACAGCAGGGGCCGTGATGAGAAGACACAACAAACTGTAGATTTGGATGCAGCAGGTGTCTTCTGGGTCACCACTGGCAAATTAAGAACCTAAGTATAATAAACATAACATAGCCTACCTGAGAGATCTCAGGTCTCAATCTGGAATGATGATTGGTATTCATCCTACAACCTTGACAGAGCTGAAGCAGACAATGTAATTAACAGATGAATCCATCAGGTGAGCCCACTGACACTGTCAACACACTGACAAATCCCAGACACTGTTTTGCAGTCAACAAATGTTATCTGACACTATGAGGAAATGAAGCTCATATCAAGACAAACATCCTATCAGATTAACTCAGGTCCATCAGCTCCATTTCAAATAATGGAGCTGTTCCACATGACACAACATTATCAGGGTTTGTTTTTTTTTTGCCTTGAGACACAGCATTTAATGTGCATTCAAACTAGCTAGGCTCAATATATCACACTAGCACCATTTACTGATATGCATTTTTTTTCTTTTTCTTTAAAAAAAAAAAAAACTTAATATCTTATATGCTTAAGCCTTATATCGTTAAAAATCACAAGACATACATTGTTATCTTACAAACGTATAGTGATGCTCTGAGCTACATGCCCATATCAGCATGCTGATAACAGCCACTATAATATTTACTGTTACCATCTTACTTTAGCATGTTAGCACTCTGAAATTGAAATTTTAACCAGATGATGGCATTGGATTAAAACTTGAGGGGATGTTATGTGGGTAAATAATCTGGGAGCCCCGATCATGATGATCCAATCCAACAGCTGTTGAGATATTTTGGTCTGAATCAAAGTGGTGCGACCAACATAAAAACATACATATTTGCAGACCAGTTCCTGTGGCAGCCTTCATATGATGCTGTGAGCCCATTAAACAAACCTGACTTCATAATTAGTCAAATCAGTACAGAGTCACATCACAAACAGAGAGAGGCAGAACCATTTCAAATAATATTCTACCACCCTCTAACAATCTCCCAACCCAAGGCCAAGCTGTATACAAGTCTACTGTTCCATTTATAAACCTATATACAGTGTTTCACTTAAAGAATAGTGTCATGACCGCACTTGCTTATGATCTATAAGAGTGTAAAAAAGAAAAGTGGAGCTAAACAGAATTATGCAGACAAACATCAGTATTGTTTGTCTCAATAATCCTCTGGATTACATTGCCCTGTTCCATCCAATTAGGTGCAGTATGTTTGCTAAAAGGTATTAAGATAGCAGGCTTTTACTGATTACAGTGAAACAGATGAAATGATGAAATGGAAGACAGACTGTGAGGAGAAAAAACTGCAAGATGAAGTTACAAAGCTCAACAAATCAGTCAAAGGAGGACCTGGTCTGAATATGGCCTGACATGTCTGAGTCAAACATTAACCAACACTGCTCACACCAGTGAGTGGTTCTGCAAAGTTACTCTGCACAAGTCTGCTTACAATTTGGTTCTAGAAACCTGGTAGTTACTACACTCGTAGGGCTGGTGGGTAATGTTGTGTAGCTGAAAAGCCAATATCAACTCAGTGCTTGTCATTCCTTTTTTTAACCTACATTGTTCCGCCATGATTTTGTTGCACTCTGTACACCATCGTTGTTCAACTGGAAGCTAATAAGAGGACTAATTAAGTTCTGAAAACTTGTTTGCATAGCTCGGTCTCCACACAGTTTCACACAGTTCAAGATAAATGTATGCAAACCAATTCTCCATGGTGGAACAGTTTTTACTCTGACAGGAGCTGTTAAAAAAGATGGATGGTGCACAGTAGGGGTGCCCTCCACTAAGGATTTTCATAGTTGAATCTGATTCATCAGATTTTGCCTTTAGTCGACTATCCGTTGAGTCATGTTGTTTTTCCCCTCATTGATTCATGATCTCATTTGTGTCTTTTTCCACTCAGGAGAAAAAAGCTAAAACACACCAATAAACTCATTTAATTCTTCAGTTGGCATAAGATAACAGTAACAGGACATTCTCCATCCATCCTTTTCCTTCTGTCACTCATTAGGCTCGCGTGCACGACCGTCTCTCTTTTGATGGCGGTGTAGCGATGACGAGTATAGCCCCATCGTTGTGTGGGCATGATATGCTCATCAGTGCTTGTATAGTGGGTTCAGGGCTAGGGGTCGAGTGTCACAGCACCATGGACAGTGCTGTTTTTTTGTGTGTAGTGGGTGTGTGTTTATACAGGTGCTGTGCTGTGCTGTGCAATCGATAGACAGAGACCACTTCACTCAGTTTAATAGAAAAAACTTTCGGCCCGAATTAAATTTTTCCTCCATCAAAGGAAAACGACATGAGGTGAGGAGGGAGGGAGTGAGAGAGAGAGAGAGAGAGAGAGAGAGAGATGGGTGCGAGCCGGGTGCTCAGGTACTTGAGCACCCACTGTGATCTTGGTATGAAAGAGAAATTCTATGTAAAATCAGATGTTCAGCAGCAGTAAGCACTCCTATATATTCAGAATGGTACGATCTTTTTTTTCATAACCACATTTTGCGACAAGTCAACAACGAGGTTGATAGTTGAATCAGACCTCTCTGAATCGACTCATTGAGTAGTGGACACTTCACAAACTCTACTCAACAGCCCTAATTTGGATTGAATTGGTTCGGCAACAATTTAGCTACATTAGCTCACAGTTTATATGTCATTTACAGTCATTCATCATCATCATACTTGTGAAATAAATTCACACTAAACTAACAGTTCAGTTCAAGATATTGAGAGCTTCAGTTTAGGAACATTTGCTTCAGGGTGTTTTTACCTTGGACATGAAATAACATATCCTTAGGTTAATTAAACACTTCAAACCATACTCGTCCCTACAGCATTAGATACACTCCCAATCCACAAGAGTTGCTAGAGTTTCGGCACATACAGTTAAAAGGTCACTGACTGTGCATCTAGAGTGCGCTATTATCTATCAAAGTGATGCTAATGACGATGCCCCGTTTGGTTTGACGAAGCCTAATCCTCACTGGATAATCCTGAATCCTATTGCAGGATTTATGGTGGGGGGCTGTTTACCCACTATGTGGGGGAAGGCGGGTGGGCCAGTGGAGAGACACTGAGATGGTTGAAAATGGTTTAGAAAAAGAGCGGGGGAGCAGCATGGTGCTGAACAGGCACTCACAGGATTGGCAGCGGTGGATCAAGCCCAGCTCACACTGCCACTTAAACGCCTCCGGCAGGCCAGCGCGCAGGCAGGTGGGCTTCAATCTCAGTCTTTTCTAAGGATGTAGGAAGGCTGACAAGCTTCTTGAGATGTAGACATGACTCAAAGCAACCAGGACGAATTTCAAAGGACCTGATTAGTAACAGAGTGTATTTGTAACCGTGAGCAAAGTCGTTTCTCCATTTTTTCATAGTAGAACCGTTTCAACTGATAATTTTTTCAACTGTGACGCTTAGAAGTGATCTTGATTGCTGGAAATGAGAAAGTACACAAGATCGATAAATGCTCTTTCGTGGCATTGCAAGTATACCCAGGGCAATTTAGTTCCACTTGAATATTTAGTGGCAAGAGATTAAACAACATTAAATCTAAAAATTGAACTAATCCTATCAATTGATTCACTTGCAGCTCAGTATGGATGTTACAGATTTAGTCTTGTATAATGTGTATTTTCCTTCCAGTTGTGACTCTTGTTGTCTCAAGATGTGAGTCATCTTTTCCATTAAAGGGATAGTTCAGGTTTTTTGAAGTAGGGTCATATGAGGTACAAATGGCCAGTAAGTATAATATCTGCAGTAGAAAGGTCTCTGCCCCCCCCCACTGAGAAATACCAGCGTATCATGCTGCACCGAGGCACAGGCAGTGAATAGTTGTCAATGGGGCATCCCCCATTAATCAGCGTATTTTCGCTGCCTACAAGAAGTCCCGTCTCAAAATAATGCACCAGTTCAAGAGTACGATATAAATTAGTTTATCTGGAACTAACCAACTCTCTCAGTATTCCTCCGCGCAGGCAGGTGGAGGAATACTGAGTGAGTTGGAAAATTTGCAAGATTTCTTCAACAATTAGTAGCCATTAGTCCTTTACTGGAGCCTGTGCCTTTCCTAATAAATGATGAAGTGCGAGGTTTGTCAATGCTCTGCAGTACAGCACATGGAAGAGTTTTCTAATACTTTGTCTGAAGCACTGTTTTACTGGACAAACATCCCACTAACGCTCACTAGCACATAGCTGTTTTCATCAAGGTCAAAGGGTACAAATGGCATTTACTCCCTGGTCCAATGACTGCAGTGCTCACAGGTATGTTGTTGACTCCAGTGAGGTAAGCATGGCACCCAAGTGAGCACCCTGATTGGTGCCTCTGTTTGTGCAGACATCCTTCAGAGCCCCCAAGACTACAAAAAGACTAGTGCTGTTAAACCAGGGACACAGCAGGAACAAAAACGGCATCCTGGAAAACAGAAAACACCATACAACACATTAGTAGCTTCTAAATATGTGTCCAGCCATGGAAAAACCAGGAACAAGTCTCCCGAGGGGCATTTTGAGTTATTTGCAGATTCTGAAAGTGTAGTTTCTAAGCTTTCCAACGATGTCTAACACATGGAAATCTGAAACTATTTGAAGAAGATGTGGCCATTTGAATGTAGGCACTCCTCAAACTAGTTCAGTGAGAAATCCAGCCTGAAAGTTTCTCAATTCTCCCCTACCTGGGGGGCCAGGTAACACAGTGCTGCTCATTTGCATCACATTTCCATAAGTCCAACCCCCTACTGGTCTAGCTGTCAGTGACATCTGGTATCTGTTAGCTCGCAGGACAGAAACTATTGTATTGTATATCTAGCTTGAAAAAACAGTTTGTAATCCCTGGATGTGAACACGAACCTAATGTAGATAACTTGGACGTTAATAAGAACTCACCCCATAAGAAACTGAAAAGTATTGCTGCAGACTTTATTGCCTCCGTTCAGATAAGGGGTTCGGGGGTGCTTTCTTTTTGTCGCAGGCTTCTTGGTGGATGTAGTCACCTCAGAAGTAACTACTGTACTTCTGCTCGCCTCAAGGTGTCCAATTATTCTCATGTCCTGCCACTCTCCTTCAGCAGCTACAGAATCCATCCATATGTTGTATGTCAGCTCTTGAGAAAGTTTACGGCTACATGACTGTGTCCCAAGGAGAGAATTCTCCTTTCTTCTTCCGTAGCATTTGCAGTCAAAGTTATGGATCTTCTCCATTTCTCTGTCTTCATCGTCTTCAAATGTTACAGTAGATATAGCTTCTGATATCTTACGCTCCAGCTCCTCGGCTGCGAGGCCAAGGGATTCTTCGTCGTCTACATCTTCGGCTAAAGTCAACTGTAGATTAGGGATGTTCTCCAATGTAATGCAGTCACTCTGGTCAATTTCTTCAGTTTCATCTTCTAGTTCGGGTTCAGAATCAGAAGTGAGATCGGCGTCGGCATTACCAGAAGCATCTGTCTTGTTGAAGAAGTACTGCCAAAGATTTGTGCTGTAACAGCCACGATTTAGCTCTTCTGCAATGCGTTTTTCCTGGTCCATCTTCATTCAATGATGACAACACATGCAGCTTCCAGAAGTAGCAGTCACAGTTACTAGCCCACTTGCATAAGTAGCCATGTGGTTCCCTTTTAACATGCAGCTGATTGGCCGATAAAAGAACAGAAGCACGTGAATAGCCAAAGAAAGCCAGTATGCTAATTTTCTGTTGTATGGCCACACCCCCAACTAGGACCCAGCTCCCAGCAAGAATTTCCTCTAAAACAACCCAAATTCAAATCCAAAGTTGATGGTTTTAAGACCCCCAGTACTGTTATTTGAAACACGCAGTGCTTCTTCATGATTTCAACTTTCATATTCTGCAAAAAACAAAAACCACTAATTAAAAAACATTTTTAAAAAACAATTTTTCTTTGTTTACAAAACTTGTGCTGGGCCGACTTGTTGCTGGTTTTCTCGTGGCTGCTCACATATTTGTTTTACACTTTCAATAACTAACTTGAGTGATCATCTGAAATCTCAAGAATAAACCCCCTTTGCCATTTCATTTCACCAACATTAGTCTTGTCTATTTTCTCTGCATGCACCAATTATGATTAGGATCACAGGGTTCACTTCCCTCCATAACATTTTTTTTTTTTTTTTTACTTGAGGCTAAGTTATCCGAGCAACCACAACTACATCATCAGGCTCCCTTATAGCATGCATGTAGCAGCAGTAATGGCAATGCACATTTTGTGCCTTTGCAGCTGAGTAGCTCTGGGCCATGGCTGCCTGGAGCTCTCCATGTCTGCTTCAG
Source organism: Selene dorsalis (assembly GCA_900303245.1). Classification (NCBI taxonomy): domain Eukaryota; kingdom Metazoa; phylum Chordata; class Actinopteri; order Carangiformes; family Carangidae; genus Selene; species Selene dorsalis. The sequence goes on along the minus strand of OMNW01035332.1, from coordinate 30,724 downwards.
TTACCATGGAAATAGGAGTTAACTTGAGAGTCAGGGCTCTCCCAGGAGATATAACTGATGTGGAAAAGAGGAGGGGGGAAAGGACATCTCAGTGAACTCAGCAGGCTACCGATTAGTGCCGTACCGTTCACTAAAGACTGCATCTGAGCCAGCAAGTAATAATAATAATAACGATAATAAAAATAATAATGATAGGAATTGTGTGAGAGAACATGCAACCATGTGAATAAAAAGAAAATATGAGTGGTGTGGTGAAAGAAGAGGACACAATGGAGCAGAGACAGTAAATGAAGTGTTGGAGTTCAATAAATAAGCCTTTGTTGTAGTCTAACAGTAACACAGCCAACAAACTATGTTCAATTACACAGCTAAATAAGCCAAAATTCTGTTACTTCCACGGCCCAGTGAATCCTATTCTTTCACAACGACCAGTCCATCCAGTGGGGCTGTTTCCACTTATGTATTTGTAGTTGTTGTTTTTTTAATCTAAATGATACTACATGACCAGGATGAGTCAGTCCCCTCTGTCCAGGGCTGAGGCACGTGAACTAGCATGGCGGGCGAGGAGACAGCAGTGTCAGTGTGTGCCGGGCAGAGCAGCAACGCCTGGAGGAGCCCAGTGTGACAAGCCCATAGAGGAATGTTAATTTAGAGAGATGGAGCAAGTGAGGGAACGCAAAGAAGTGTGACAGACTAGAGATGAATAGAGTTCTGTTGACCTGAAGGCTGCCTGAGATTCCATGAAGGCTATCCTGATCACAAAAAGCTGACAGTACAAAATAAAAAAAGAAGAAAATGCACCAAAACCTCAAAATCTGGCAGAAGAAGCAGCAAGGACGTTTGAAAAGCTCTTTCTAAAATCCACTGATGTCAGGAGAACAAGATAAGTCCTCCTAATCACAGAAGCATTCGATAGATGCCACCCACACGAGGCTCCATTTTAACTATGGTTCTCAACCCTGTCATTGTTGCAGCCCCGCTCGGGGCATGAAATGTCAAACCCCACTTAAGTAATCAACCGCTCAGAAAAGTCACATAAAATCAACAGTGATCACACGAGTGGAAGAGGCAAGGAAAAAAAAATAGTGACTAGCTGTTGTTGAAGGAGCCTCAAGTGAAGCGTGTTAATTTTGTCACCAGGAGAGGGTGGGATGCAGGGATAGTAAAAATGACCACACTCATCCCCATGAATGAATTAATGAATACGGCCTGCAGAGAACGCCATGTGGCATTTTATGTTGTTGGCAGATGAGATGCAGTAAATGCTATATTTTTGCATGATAGATCTTAATTGAGATTGGAGTCATTTAAAATATCAGTGCACATCTGAGCTCACAGCGCCGCAAATACACAGACACACTTAAATCTATGTGGTCAGTGTTCAAAGGTAAGCATCAACTAAGGGGCTGAGGACTATTATTTTCTAAATTATTTATATCATCAATTAGGTATCAGAGCATTTACATCACCCGTTATGCACACTGTCCAACCAGCAATCCAAAACTGGGAATTCATCAGTTCAGTTAACAGTCACACTTTTTTGGTCAAAAAATGACTTTAGTGACTGATAAACCAAAAAAAGAGTATGGAGAACTTGTTTTTAAAATGTTAAACTATATCCCACTCAAAAGTTTTAGACTGCGACACGATAATTCTGCAGGTCTACAAACATACTAGCGTACAAACAGACAGCTCACTATTGTTTTTTGTCGTCTTGTGACGCATGATGCACAACAGAGATCGTCCGTCTTACACTGCAGCTGTCAAAGGTCAGAGGTCACATAAGCTTAGCTGAGCTTATGAGTAAACAACCCCTCTTTGCTGAAAATTATCTCTTGGTTAAAATCCTTCATAAGACTGTGTTTATTTGAGACACAATATGTGAGGCATCATTACCCACTATCATATTAAATGTTCCACCCATTTGGGATCTTTTATCCCAAATTTTTAAAAAGAGCCCCCTCCCAATCCCTATTCTTCAACAGAAACGACTTTTGTCTCTTTATGGTGGGGACAGTCTGATTCCATCATAAGCTCATGGACTATACCACCGAGAACATTGTGCTGTTGTTTTAACTTTGGTTGCTGTTTTATTTCTATTTTTTGTTTCCATTTTGGTTCCTTTCCTCTTTGATTCCCGGCCTTATTTAATATAGTATAAGTGCATGCATTCATTTTTCCCCAACAGTTTTATTGGAAACTCATTGCGTAAATTACCATGGTATGATGCATGAAGTTGCTTTAATGTGAATAAAGCTTTGTCCAGCTTGGGTTACGGGTGGGAAACCTGCTGTGGAGATGGAAAGGGAGGGGAAAAGGGGAAAAACACAAAAGTGGGAGAGTCGAAACATCTGTAACTGCACTTTGAAGGAACAAGAGACCCGGTACATATTAAATTCTGCCTGACTGAATCTCCTCGCCTCTTCACATCAGATCCAGTGTTTTAAAGTATTTGAAGGGAGTGGCGGATAACAAACTCCAGGTGGCTTTTGCTGCTAAATCTAGTTCAGAAGTCCCCCCTTTTCATGTCTCCCAGCACAGATCGTTTGAAGTTTACCAATACATCTTGATCCAAGATTATCATTGGAACATAACACGGAGAGAGCAGCAACACCGGGTGACCTACATCATCAGCGAGCCGCACCATTTATCTTTCACAGTACAAACCTGTGATTAGTTAACTGTGCTCGTAACTCTAACGGTGTCTAATGAGCATAACATCCAAGTGGGGCTCGCTATCAGAATTACACCATTATCACATAACATTATTCATGTGGCAGATGCTTTTTTACCTAGGTGACTAATAAGAAATGCAATCAACCTCCACAGGAACACAAGAAACTTGTTATTACATTCCCCCTGATCACACAACGTCTTTGTAATGAAACATCTCAAACTGTTGCGAGGTAGAGCCTTATTTTTGTGACAACCTTAATTGGCTGCTTTAGCTTTTTTTCCCCTTTAAGCTTTGCACCAAAGCTTATTGTGTTTCCACACCCAGCTCTAATGAAAAGCAGCTCAGTGAGGTTCTACTTAGACACAAGGCTGCTTTGAGCTAAACGTTAATATGTCAGAGAGCTAACAGGCTCACAATGACAATACTAGTGTCAGTGTTTAGCTAGAATAATATTTACCATGTTATTGATTTTAGCAAGGATGTCCCAATTGATCACTGGCTGATCAGTGGAAATAATACTACTTTTAACCAATCAACCTAAAACCATTCTACTGTGTCTCTAGGGTCTGGTGTTTGAGTGACAGTGTTCTGTGGTCCCGCCTCCTGACCGCAATGCACCAGTTGCTGCCCTGTCCTGAGCTGGTTCAGTGCACCAGCTCAGGGCAGGGAACCAAACAATGTCAGCTCTGTGGAACTTTAACCAACAGCATGACAATATACTGTGGAGCAGTGATAGTCTGGTATTCTGTTTGTCAAAGTTCTCGCATTCGCCTGAATTCAGAAAATACTTCATCCTCACAGAGAAGATCCAAGACAAAGGCCCAGCTGACAGTCCTGACTTCCCCATCAAACACCATGAGAGGAGGTGCTGAAATCTCCCCACTGTCATTTGTAGTAAATGTTAACTATCACACAGCAACTTGATGTGTTTCCTCCTATAGATACAAAAAAAAAGCCCTGACAGACAGCCAGTGCCAGACAGAAGTTAAGGGTGTGGAAGAAAGAAAAAGAACAGACGTCACTGTCAAAGGCCGGACTTTGTATTGAAAATCGAATCCGAGCAATGAGATGTTTCTGTGTATGTGGAGCATTTGTCTCCTTTTCATTCTCCTCGTGTGTCTTTTAATGCCACTCTGCTGCTGCCATATGCCAGGGAGCAGCTAAGCCTATCTACGGCCTCTAAGGAGAAGGCCTTACCACTCTAATAAGACAGTAGAAATAGACAAAAGCTCCTCTGAGGTCTAATTTGCGCACACATATCTAGAAAAGAAAGAAGAAAAAAAACACACAGGAGATGAAACCACACGTGAATTCTCCTTCCAAGAGGCTTCGCTCGCTGCCGGAGTATTTTTCTATCCTGAAATGCAGCTATGCCTCCTCTGTATTTTCATGGTGATGATATGGCAGCGAAAAAGGTGGTGAACCAAAAGCTGAAGCCACACAACTAAAAATGGATGGTGGACTTTTGAGTGTGGCTTCTCTGACATCAAGTTACAAGTTAAGGACTTTCAGTGAAGAATAAGTGGTAATTAGTGCGTTGGGTGTTTCCACGTGTGTGGGTGAATAAATACAGTCCAGGGGTGGGAAGCACTGACAAGGTTCATGGAGGGGTAACACACAACTGGGGCATGTCACAGCTGGTGTTCAACATGATCCCAAACAGACCAAAAACAACTTCCTGTCCCTTTATTATCCTCATTGTTTGGCTATTTCATTCCCATATCGCTAAAATTAAGTCCCTTTCATGTACGTATTGTATTACATTCGCTCAAGAAGTAATTCTCTTACTTGGTATGTGAATTGTATTCAAACCATTTATTTAAACTAGGAGCAACATAAAGCATTTGAAGGAACCAGCACATCACACAGCTTCAGGGAACCCCATCGCTTTTCCAGTTGAAGATTAGCGGGGGCAGTGTCTGACAGCCTACTTCCCAAAGTGAAATTCCAACATTCGAGTTGTACTGAGGTGAGATGCCTTCACATGTGGAACCAACCGGTGTCATGACAGCTCGGGGTTTGGTGCCTTGTTTTAAAGGACACTAATCTATGCTTCTTGCAGTCGGCTAATCAGTTGGATGATTTGATTGCCACCAAATGTTCACCATGATTTGACCTGATGGTGTTGTTTTTATCATAAATACTGAGCAGCTTTGTGAGACTATCTGGTTAAAAGCGTCTGCTTCTGTCATGAATGTAAACTATTTTATCTTTTATATTTGCGGGACTCGACTCTTTACCTCACTGGAACTGCTTTTCCCTTTATCACAGAGATTCTTGACTCCTTCCTTTGTGTCAACTTTATCTGATAACATGGTGATGTTAAGAGGGAATGTCAGGTCAGTCTGTATCCTATGTATGTGTATGTGTTGACTGTCCTGTTTGACCCCCACTGCAAGATGCTCTCTGGAGAGGAGAAAACCTATCAGTCTCAATAGCCAGGGAGCTCTGCAGAGAGACACCCAGGTGCTTCACAGTAATTTCACAGTCATCAGCCTTCATCACTGAGAGGGGGCAAAGGGTTCAGAGCAGTGTCGGCCAGAGGGTAAAAGAAATAGGCTCGGACTTTGGGTGCATCCCTTTCTATCAAGTCTCCTCCTACCTCTACTCTTCCTTTTTCATCCCCTCATATCTGAGCCTCTTCAAGACAGACACACATTTCTTTGCAACCACACACACACAGAATTTCATTTATATTCATGCATCCTCAAATACCTATATGACCACTCTCTGGCCCCCTCTTCGTCACAACCTCACAAACACACACAAACTTCAGCTCGGGTGCACATTGTATCCTCTGCGGCTGTACTATATCTGTATCTCCTCACGGCCTGGTGAGTCTGCCCCAACAGCTTCCAGTGAGGAAGTTATAATGACAGGGACACTGATGTTCAGAGAGGAAGGAAAACACACACACACATGAATATATATTCAATCACATAAACACACACACACACA
>OMNW01035332.1:0-25069 GCA_900303245.1 Selene dorsalis | reverse complement strand
ACTATATCTGTATCTCCTCACGGCCTGGTGAGTCTGCCCCAACAGCTTCCAGTGAGGAAGTTATAATGACAGGGACACTGATGTTCAGAGAGGAAGGAAAACACACACACACATGAATATATATTCAATCACATAAACACACACACACACACACAAACACACACACCCCCAAGTGGTAACACACATGCCCTCCAGTTAACCCCACGACTGCAACCTCAAAGGGGGAAAAAGAGCAGCGACAGACTCGCTTGTCTGTCCTACCAATCAGGGATTAAACAGGAGTCAGTCCAGCCAATCCAACCTCTCATCTCATTACAGACAAAGTCAATCTCAATCTGTGTGTGTGCTTGTTTTTACTCCTCCCTTCCTCCCTCTCTCTCCATTTCCTTGTATTCAACACAAAAATGAGATAATGGGAGGGCTCCTTTTTTATCTGTGTCCCCCGTCGGTAACTTTCACCAGTCCTTGTCCGTCTCGCAGATCAAGGCTCTACATTTCACCAGCGATGCTATTTTTTTCCACTGATGCTTCAAATTAATCCCATTGTGATCCACATTTAATTTTCTTTGCTCTGTCTACATGACCTTCTTTTAAAATGGCTGCACAAGAGAATCCGGGAGAGTTTCAAATAATATTTTTTTATATATATATATAAAAGAGCAGCTCGGAGCCTGTGAGCAGCGTAGCATGTGGAGTCATGATGCCTGATCGAGCATTTGGGGACCAGAGGGAATGAGAGAGGAGATTATCAGGCTCCTGAGCTAGCCAGCTGCCACTGGAGCTGTGTGGGCAACGTACTACATCCTGCCTCCCTTTCTTTTTTATCTCTCTGCCTCTTTCATGGTCACCCTCATTAAACAGAACTGATAGCGAATGTGTCTATGCCCAGGCGCTGTCAGCACTAAGGAGAACTGACAGAGCTTCTGCATATCAGTGATAGAAAAAGCAAAGTGAAGCAGAGAGGAGATCTGCTCTCCATGTGTCCAAACAGGCTGGTGCTTCTACTCTTAAGTTCACATTGGATTTAATTTGCAAACATCTGTCATGTTGACAACTAACAAGTATCTATGTGTGTATATATGTTTGTTATTTATGGGCTTTACTGCTGCAAGGGCCAACGCTGTTTTATTACTGAAAACTTCAACTTGACGACGGCTTCAGTCCTTTTGCTTTGCACAAATCAGTGGAGAGATGTTCTGCTGTTCTTCACAGATAAATAATTTCAGTTCAGCTCTTTGGTGGCTCTGACTTCTGCCTTTGAATACACGAAAGGTTTTAGATTAATGGCCAGGAGATTTTTGTCATGTGTTTGGGATCAGTGTCGCATTGGAAAATTCCTCTCCCGCTCCGCTGGACTCTTTTCATTCAGTATTTTGGTTTCACACCTTATGCTTATTTATGTTGCTCACAATTCTGGGAAGCCGCCTCGGGATAAACATTTTATTTTTGTGAAACTGTCCTTAAATGACAGCATACGTCACTGCCAAATACATATTTCTTGCTACAGAGAGCAGATGAGTAGATGTTCCGCCGCCTCTGGGTTTTTCAGACCAAGATAAAAAACACTCTCATGATACCCAACAGGCACGGTATCCATGTTCAAAGACTAAGTGGCTCAGCAGACCTTCTGGTGATTACACTCAGCACAGCCATGTACAGCAAAACCTTTTAATGCTCTTCAGACCCATTCTAAAACCTTTCACACAACAACACCTCTGTCTGTGAGTAATGAAGCAGCAACAGAATCAGCAAAAGCAGAACTATGGCTGATAAAACTTATGGATTTTTTCTTTCTAGCTTGTAAAGAGTTTTTTCTTTTATCCTTTTTTTTTTAGTTAGGTGATGTTTTACTGCAAACCTGTATCTAGGTGTACACATGCCAGTCAAATAAATGACAAACAGGCCATGGAGACAGCACACATCCCGAGTCTTCTTCGACTGACTCTCACTCCAGCTGGAGCTTTTACATGCCAGTTCACAGTCCATGTGCTTGTGCATATGTGTGTGCATGTGGCTGTGTTTACAGGCAGCAAAGAGCCGCTGCCACTCCGCATAGCCCCCGTGGTCGTTTCCATATCTGTAAAGACAGCTTGCACAAGCAAAGAATGTACAGTAGCAAAGCCATAGGCTGTATTTGTCATGATAAAAAAAAAGAGTTCAATCCAATTTCAAGTTAAAGTGAACTTAAATTAGACGCCATATCTAAACAATAAGCGGCCTGTTATCATTCCTGCATCGCTGACACACTGTTAGCACTGCCACAGCATCATGGGACTGTTTGTACTGGAGGAAAACAATTATTATCTCCAAATAGGAGGGGCTCCATCCATAGAAATTTTAATTAAAAGACTGGCAGAGTTTCATCTCAGTGTGACAACTCCATTATTTCCCAATGATAAAACAGTCCTCTAGCAGAACAAATTCTGTTCGAGTGGAGTGACTTCCTCTGGCAGTTTAAGTGGGCAGGCCCAGCTAATCGTTTTCCTGACCTTGGCATTTCGATATCCAGCTGAAGTAGCGAGGTGAGGCTGAAATTAAAGTAATTATTCAAATGTGGCGTCACTGAGCTTTGTGCCGAGTTTCACTCTGAGCTCATGAACCAAACTCCGGTGCATATTTTTAGCTGGTTGCCTCGTTACAATGAGAATAAATCCACAGTGGTTGTATTTAGTGTGCCCCTTGGTCATGTGTATCAGATGCCCTTGTGTAGCTCGTATCTTTATTTTCAAAACACGAAGCGCTTTACCCATGAATCTGTGCCTGTGCTTTCTCATTTGCACACATCATAAATATCCTTTACTGCTCCTACCTTCATCTGGATCGTTCCTGGCCGACGCCTCCAGAAGCGCCACGCTGGCGGCAAACGACACATGCCTCTTGGACTCTGTTTGCTGGAGGTTGTTGACGTTGCGTCCCTTCTTGTCCGCCTTCCGCTTCTTGTTCTGCATCTCCTTCTCGTACACGGCCCACCTCTTCAGCTGCTGCGTGCGCCGCTTCTGGGCCGCACGCAGCCTCTCCAGACTGGGCACCTTGTCCAGCTGCTGCAGCTCCTGGATCAGCTCCAGGTGGTTGGCCATGATGCCAGGGGACGGGACGGCGGTAGTAGGCGATGGTGGAGGGGTGAAATAAGGGGCGGCGGGGGTTGTATTGTTCTAGCGAGGGTTGCGCCTACGGCTGTGGCCTCCTCCCGTCATCGTCAGCATCATTCTCTCAGCTGCGGTAAACTTCCTGAGCAGGGAGACAGAAAGAGAGAAGCTGAGGCACTGCTCATAAAAACATCAGCCACAATCTTTTACTACTTGGAACTAAAATAAATACGTCAGTTAATAAAATGTAGAAGTAGTTTATGCAGTGTAACATTTGTAGTAAATCTTAAACCCTGGGGAAACATTGACATTTTAAAGTGAGCATGACCTGATGTACCACAGAAAAGTGCATAGAGATGCATTTTGGTGGCCCAGTTTAAAAGATCCAAGTTCAGGTTGCCGTGGGGCCAAGTGCTGGGTAACTGTTTCCTTCATCATCTCCTTACAACTGTGTTGACAGGACATCTGAATAAAAATTTATACAAATATATATAAAGTTCACATCAAGGTGTCACGAAAGTAAAGGCAATATTCAATCCTCATAAATGCTCAACTTTCCACCATAAACGGTGCATGATTTTCCACCCATCAAAGACGACGCTCCTCAGGCTTCAGCTCAGAGGACAAATGCATCTCCACAAGAATGGAGGTCAATTTCTCCTTTTCATCTAAATAACTGAGCACATGTTTTGTAAGTGTCAATTTTCCATTTGCTTTGTAAGCCGTTATAGACCTCTGTCAACCATCCTGCACGAAGGTTAACCGCTTCCTGAGTAGACAGCAGTACGTTGAGAAACTGATAAAACCAAGACACAGAGAGAGATGGAGAGAGAAAGAACAAGAGACAGACGAGGCACCAGGCCAGCAAGCTGTAGCGGGGATTTTTAATGTCATTGTTACCTTGATGTACTCACGCCGGCTGTTCACATGAACAAAAACCAGTTTTTATTTTTGTTTCTTCTGATGACTCAAAGCTACATCGTCAGTGACGTAACACACACACAAAAAAGCTTCTCAGCATTTTTAGAGCTCTTCCAAGAAAGCAGCAAATGTACAAACAGAGTTAAAAAGAATTCTAAATAAAAACACAGTGTATGTCACAGACTGAGTACAAGCATGTTGTATTTGGTGGTGTGACTAGTGATTGAGGCTACTTCCTCTGAACAGCACTCTTAACAATGTACGGACATTTGAACGCTGCAGCCAGAAAACACTCTCCTGATAAAAGTCCAGCCCTTCCTAATCAGTTAGCACGCAAACACATACACACACACACACACACACTATGATCTCCATAGCTTTAAAAGAAACAAAACATGCAGGTTTATAAGTGAAGCATGTTGTTACTTACTATTTCACACATGCTGATAAATATTTGTGCAAGCCCTCTTCTAATGAAAGCCTGCAAGTCCAGCAGCATTGCCTGGGGAGACGCTCCACAAATGTGCAATTTCTTGTTTTTACATCTCGTGTGTCTGTCACAGACCTCATACAACAGTTCCTCTGCAGTGCAACGAACACCTACCTAACAACTACAAAACACGGGACAGGAAACAAGCACTTCCTACAGCATCACTTTCGGTCCTCAGCTCACCAGCGATATCGTATGTAATGTTGTCAACAGGCCGAGCCAAGTGACAAAGTCCAGACGCTGACATGAAACGACCCCTTTTTACTTGTTTACTCTTAATCCCTCAGATTCATAAAGGTTTCCAGCGCCAACATGCGAGCACGTCCTTGACTTCCAGGTGACAAGCGAAGATGCCGAGTGTGAAAGAGCAGAGAGGTGTCTTTAAATGCAGCAGATTGCTTTACTGCAAATGATTTGTTAAGACCGGGTCAGGATCCAAAGGTCAATCACAAGAGGATTAGCAGCATGGACTCAAATTATTGTGAAGGAATTTCAAATTGAAGCTGTCAGCAGGTTTTTTTCTGCTTTTTTCCCCCGTAAAGTGTTTTAAGGAAGACGGACAGCAGATGCAGAGGTGCAGAGTGCTTTACGCTCTCTACCAAGGTTTCATTTAGTCGGTCTGAAAACGAGTCTGGAGAGATTTATGATTATGGGGGTGAGAGAAACAATCTGAGCCGTCAGGAGCTACAAGTTCAGCTCTGGCAATATGGAAATGTTTCGCCACTAGAATTTTTAAGATCTTTCTGAAGTCTGGCATCATGTCAACATTGTTTCTCCTCCCATGCCCACACTATTACACTACATATAGGCCTGTCGCTCTCCAAGGTGTGTGCTTCATCTTTATGTATGTAGTTTAGAGTTTACATATATATATTTATGTCAATGTTTTTACCAAGGAGCAGTCAGATAATGCCTTAATGGTTCTGCTTTTGGCATCTGTTTTACTTCTTTTTTCTGTTTTAGCATGATGTCATTATCTGAAAAGGAAAAAAAATTTGTTGTGCTGAGTAATAAAGTGTGTCAATACATTTAAAAAAAGGAAGAAAATTACACAAATGTATGACGATAATGATAATAATAAGTTGATTGGCAGCCATGTTTAATATTCATTTATGGAAAGAGGATGTAAATGACAAGTACCGCAACTATGCAACACGATCACAGTAGAGTAGAGAACACATTAGAGGTGATATTACACTTAAACACCGCAATCTTTTAAATCAGCATTAAATTGAAGAAACACTAAAAAACATTTTTGTAAATTGTAAAAGCACCATGACTGATGACCAGAACAAGTTGACATTATAAGGTCCTAAATAAGGAGACATAGTATGTCAGGGCTACATGACTGTTTATGTGGAAAATATCACTCAAAGTCAACAATGAGGCCACAACACACAGCTCCAGTGCATGTGTCCATCCACAGTGTCATTTTAAACAAATTGTAACAATACATTTACTTTTTGCTCAGATTATACTTTACAGTCTCACATGAATAAGATCTGCGTAGCTCAAAATGTTGTACCACCTTATTTTGCAGGTAAAATAAGAGTTTGTTCAGCTGAACTGAAACCAAAAGAAAATCAGTGATGGCACTTTAGTGAGGGGACTGACATAATACATGCTCCATAGCATTGCTTACTGTAGGTGCCACTCATAACTGGTTGGCTTTTTGGTTAAAATGTCTAATTGGACACCTCAGTTGACAGCTTAACAACAATAATATTTGCATTGTTGCCCCTGCCTTGTCCCTTATTTTCACATATCAGGACATGTCAGATTGCTTTATCGCTTAAGTGATTACATTAAGATAAATTAGAAAATAACTACACAACATTATAACACCAAGTTCCCCCTCAGGGCTCATACGAGCAGCACACAGGAGCCAGGAAAGGGCCAACAAGCAAACTGGGTCCCAGAATCACTTCAGCTCCAAACGGCTGACATCTATAAAACATTTTACATCACACAGTTTATTTCCCAGCCTGCTGTGACTTTACAGGGGTAAAGGTTCCTGTGAATGGACCAGAACAAAATTTACCCAGCCACCCCCCTTTCCCTCAGAGATGTGAGCAAAGCATGCAAATCAAATTAACTTCAGATAGAACGTGTGACAAACAAGAAACATCCAGTGTTTTTTTAGCTGCCTTTGATGGTCAATGGCATTAACTCTGGGAATATGAAACCCAGGAGCTGCTGCAGATTGAATCAGGAGAATCAGAGGAGAAGTAATGATATTACTCTCACATACACACACAAACACACACACTCAAGTGTAAATAAAGCCAGAGATAAGGTCTCACCATACTCTTCTGTCAGGGACTGGATGCTTGTAAAGGTTTACACATAAGGCATTACCAGATAATGAGTATAATTCCAGTGTAAGTATGATTTAGTATAAGTATTATTCCATAAAACAATTAATCAGCATTATTTATACAACCCCCAGCAGCACCACAGATCTATCTCTTCATCTCAGTTTCACGGGGCCCTGATGAATCAGATCAAATATCTTTTATCCAACAGAAAGTCTAAAACCAGACCATAATCAATTTACAATCAAGTGAAACAGGCAAAAGCAAAACATCCTCTGACTGGTGAAACTGGAGCTGGAGAATATGTTATGATCTTAAAACTCCAATGATAATCAAATAATGAACTACTATCTACTGCAGGTACCTTATTTTCTGCAGACCCGCTGACTTCTTTGTGACCTCCCACCCCCACTCTGTAGGCACGTACACACAAACAGGAGGAGACCGCAACCTTCCTGTGCTCTACCACTTTGTTTTAACGTTCTGATTAACTTAATTAATTATTTCCCACTCATGGAAAACAACAATCATCGGGTGGGTGGGTCTGTGTGCGTGGGGGGTGCTGCCAAATTAGCATAAACTTTTCCAGGAAGGCCACAGAACTTTACTGATATCCATCTTTTTACTCCCCCACCAGCACCCAAAACTACATGAGTAGATAAAAGACAGGATGATGAGTTGGTGGGCACTATCACTCTGCAAGCACACAACAGTTTCACTGTTTATCATGTCTTGCCAGCTTAAGCTATTATCGTGGGGGGCATAAGGAAGCTTTTATTTGGCTGTTTGACTGACGGCTCTAATGAAGCGCATGAAATTTAAAGAGGGGAGCTGCCGTTCTGATCTGTCGTCTTGTTTCTGTACCTTTAACAACAGGTGAACAACAGAGTAACGCGAACGCAGCTTTTGGTATCTTTTTAAACAGTCGAAGATGGAAGAGAATAAATCATTTGCAGCCCCAAGGGGAGAGAGTCTTGCCCATTAAGAGCTTCAGCAGTGCACAAAAAGCAAACATTGCAAGCGCACGCCGCACTTGATGTGACGTCCTAGCAGGAGGCAGGAGACAAAACGTTTGAAGATATGTAAAAACGCGGGGAACTGTGAGCACTGTAAGCCCTCTGGTGATATCACAACCGGTCCCCGGAGCCAAAGGCTGCAAATCACAGATTGACCTCAATCAGCTCGCTGGCTGCAGATAAGAATGTTACACTTTGTATTTCCCATTTTTAGGGGAAAAAGGGCGCAACCTAAATTTTTACAGCAATTCTTTGGAAAAAAGCAGGTCAGACGTTGAGGCGCTGAGCAGCTGCTGCTATCAGCAAGCTGTCTTTACGCCTGAAGCAAATCACAAACGCTGTGTAACGATTACGAACAATTGTTCTTCTAGTTTTGTCTCCCATTTTTGCTCAGGTTGTTGTTGTCATAAATTGCCGGCTGCCGGCATGAAACCTTTGTTGTGATTACAACACAAAAAGAAAAAGAAATACACTGCTGAATAAAATACAACTGGTCTGGGCTTTTCAAAAAAAAAAGCATCAAAAGACAAAAGACACAGCAGACTCTCCATTACACCTCTCAGTCTCCATGCATAATTGACATCCTTGTTAAAAGTTAGTTACAGGTATCCTCTGGTGACCTGGCAGACCAGAACATTAACAAAGGATATATTACAAAAGGTGGAGACGCAGGATGTATACACACTCATGTGAAAATACATTACAAGTAAACAGCCTCCATTCTCCAAGTTAAATAGCTCAATAATCAGTTGTTTTCAGCCTGAAGCCATTTTCTCCACCACATCTCGCTTGGTTGACTGCAGAGTGGTCTGAATATTTTGCTTGTCATGACCACCTGATGGTTCAGTTCAAAGACTCTGAGCATTCAGGGCATCGTGATCCATCTTTTCCTTTTCATCACTGACACTGAGACTTCTAACCAGTTCTCCAGTTTCCACACAACATGTGCTCTGAAGGATGGAGAACTAAACCAAGATATTTAACAGGTGCTTGATTGATTAAAAAGGAGCTGTTAGACTGTAGAGATTTAAGGTTTGTGTGCGTGTGTGTGTGCATGCATGTGTGTGTAAAGCAGCGCTGACATCTGCTTTAATGTGCTAATATCTCCACAAACCACATGGATTGAGGTCATTCTGGATCTTTCATCATCTTTACGAGGATGATTTGGCTCAGAGGGCAGAACACCATAGATGTATAGATAGTGGCAGGACACCACGGTGCAACCCATAATGCACCACAGGCAGGAATTCATCACCACCACTTCCTATTAATATCAATGCTGCTAAGTTGTTGTTTTTTTCCCTGTCGGTGGAAATGGTTTTTCTTCTCACAGCGTTGCTGTTCCTCATCCTACAAGTACATGCTGATCAGCAGCTTAAACATCTAGTCATTCAATCAGACAAAGCCACTCCAACTCAAGGTCCAGTCACTGTCAAAATAGAGTATGTTTTAACAGCTGTGACAAGATTACGAACACGCTCACCGGTACATCTCCATGACAACTGAGCAAACTGGTATCATTTCCCAGGTTGGAGAGTCGTTCCTCTGAGTTCATTGGAAACTTTTTTTTCTTGATTGTTTTACAGCTGTATGTATGTATGGTAGGTCAATAACTAACAATAACCCTCACTCAAAAGGTCTAAAGATAAGATCATAACTGAGATCCTACATCAACAGATCCATCACCATGAAAACTGAGCAAACTCCAGTTACTGATAAAGACTGGTGAGGTTGAAAGCAGGAGGAAAAAGCTGGTAAATGGAGCCAAAGTGTCAAAGCACTTTTTGCAGTGTCAAGCATGAACTTTGAAAGTTTTATGTTTCGACATCCATCACTGACACAACCTCCGTGACATTTACTGGGCATGTGACATTTACAAACACTCTTCTTCTGTGGTGTTGTTAGCTTTCAAACTCAACTCTGTTCTCCAGTCTCAGCAATAATGAGGAAAACAAAAACATCACAAATCTGGTGGTAATGGTGATAATAGTAATAATATATAAATATTTGTGAAGCAATCACAGACACTGCAATATTCTTTTCACTGTGATTATTATTACAAAGATGCATTTTCAAAACAAGGAATGACTTTTTCTGATTCTTTCATCAGTATGTCAGTTTCTGTTTTTACAGGGGAGGAATGAACAGAGCAGCCACAGTGAGCTTCCTGCAAACAGAATCACCAGCATTTCTGACAAGTAGCTAATTCAGTGTTTGCTGTAGTATTATGCCGCATTCACTTTAACCACCGGTAACCAGAGGAACACAGCAAATCAAACAAGGACTGAGGTTTTCAAGGTTGTGTCTTCAATAACCAAGATGCACTGATATTAAGAAAACAGCAGCAATGATTTCAGAAATCCACTCCAACTGGATGTTTTATCTGTAATTGAAAAGCCATAGTGGTTTTCAACTTTAAGGAAATCTCTCCACTATCCAACTCACCCAGAGCGCTCACTGAGAATGTCTGAGAAGAGTTCACGCAGAGTTGAGCAAGTCAACAGAAAGTTCATTCCCATTCATGAAAGCAATGTAAGGTATCCAGTCTTATCTCATTTTCTTCCTATTCAAAAACACATTTGAATCCATTTCAATCTCCCAGCAGAAGTGGATCATTCGTGCTGAATCTTTTTCCAAACAGAGCGCCAACACAGTCAGTGTCCTCGTGTAGATTCTTCTAGAGAGAGAATACATTAATACTAATATCTTTTCACCTCCATCCTCTCTTCATCACCTCATCAAAACATTTTCCAAGAGGTTTAACAATACTCATCACTTTCTTCCACCTAATTCATTTTAAGGGAGGAGAATATGACAAATCCATGGCTGGAAAAAAAACAAGGTGCAAGTCAAAAGGCTTTGAAGTAAAATATATATGTTTTTCTACTGAGAACACCACTTTGTTATGATCATGCCAAGTATGCAAATGCATCAGCTCAACAGCTAATAAAAGACTTTTAATAACACTTCCAATGATGATCATATCTTTTTAAAGACTTCCCATTCAGTCTCTTTTAGCCATTATGAATGTCTAACATCTTAGGAAATGTCTCTATACTGCATTACAGATGTGATTTTCGTAACTACGGGAATAATTTTCCTCAGCTGTAACGAATGGCAGGAGCCAGTTGTATAGAAGGCCCCACCTACTGAGGCTGCGACCCCCGTCAATCAGCAGCTCGCCATGCTCGAACAAGGCCCGAAAACAGGACATAAGGCAGAAGGCTCAGTGTGTGTTGTGCTCCTGTGTCTCTGGTGAATCTCTCTGGACTTTCTCAGTCATCTCTTCTACTACAGTTTCATCATCTGCTCTTACAGCGAGAGACGTTAATGCCGTTACCAGTCTCTGCCGGGCACGAGCAGATGAAGAGACAAATGCCTGCAAAGGAAAAGACACAGACACAGGAACAGAAAGGAAGGAGAAAACACGTCCACAGAACAGCTAATGTTGACTGGAAAATAAATCAGCAACAGTTTCTATGATCTGATCCTTCTTCTGGCAATTACACACAAAAACTCCTGCCTTTTCTACCTTGTCTTTGTTCTATTGTGGTAACATCTAGTGTCAGTCATTTGAGCTCTGTGATTATCATTTTTCCCTTTTTTTTTTCTAGGACTGAATTGTTGACCATGCAATTCATCATTAACAATGAAAATGATTTGAAGTTTCAACACTCATAACAATGTTGCTAAAAAAACATTAAAAACTGTTGATGGAAACAGAGTTATGCAATGTGTCGAAGTTATTCCTGAATTAACAAATACTTCAATAACTGACTGTTGGAGCTCTGAAGTCAATGAAAAGAAAACCACTGCAAGGTCCCTGTACAATATGGCCAATACAAATAATTACAAATGGGTCTAAAATCCCAAAGACACTCCAACCACATTGTTTCTGAGCAGGGACAAGCTGAAGATAATCACCGTTCAGAAGCTGGTCCTTGAGAATACCAGGCATTTTTGCATAAAAATCAACGCAACTGATTCTCATTAGTCGTAATTAACTTTCTGAAGTATGCTGATGCAGATAAAAAAACACACGCTGCACTACATCACCAATAATGTCAGTATCAGTGGCTGACATTTAGCAGTGAGGAGGCGTGTGCTGTGTCAGGATGCTCCACATGGAGACACAGTGGCGGCAGTGTCACACACAATGGTCCAGTGTGTGTGACAGAGTCTGTCTGTGTGTCTGCATTTTATCTGCATGTGTGTGTGTATATCCCGTGTGAGTTGTGCAAATCCCTCTGTGTCATGCAAAAAGCGTGTTCACACTGTGTACGCATGCCTGCTTGTGAAACGGTGGCCTCAACATAAACCCGTGTCCCTCCAGTCTGCCCCTCAGCCCTCATAATACCTTCCTTATCGCCCCCTCCCTGACTGTTCGGACCCATCGTGGCCCCCCGTGCCCCGAGACCCTGTGTTACAGACCAGCGCTCATGTCTCCAGGTCCCACTAATTCATTTAATCACTTGCTAATGCCAAAGGCGGACCGAGCTGATTAAAAGACCCACCGAAACCATCGGGCAGGAGTTACAGCTGTCGCACGGTTGGCACAGACCATCATTCACTGCACAGATACAAGCACTTCACTGCAGAAACCTTGTATCACTCCAAGGTCCTTAATTGCTAGACTGACATGGTTTTATGGTCGTGAAGTATTGGAGACCATTTCACTGTTAATCATACTGAGGAAAAGGAGCCTTCATTACAGGACTTCCTCAAGGCCCCATTGTGAAATAGAGCATTGACTGCTTTATGGCTATGCAAAGTTTCATTTTCAATCTGTGTTAACTTTTTCACACCACTTTGCAGGATTACAATGGAGCTGTTTTGTGAAGACATTTCCAGTGAAAGAACTTGATCCAATTTCATATTTAAAACGAACAGTGTAGCCATTTCACCATTTCGGTTCAGCCACAAAGACTTCTGCAAGTCGAGGGCCTGCTCCGACTTAATTACTGAGCCTTACAAAAGCGAAAGGGCATCAGAGACAAGAACCAAATCCACAACATGGGACTTGTGCGGTAATTGTCAAGCAAACCGTGTCTGTCACTGGTACTGAAGGTGAAAAAGATGTACCTCACAATATCTTAATGTTCAGAGTTGGTGTGTTTGCAGCTTCAGAAATTCACTGCAGGACCAAACAGTTTCAAGTCAGTTATTTTTTCTATTCAACTCTGCTGTGGTGCCATTAGAGCTATAAGGCCTAAAACGATGACTTCTGCTGTTGAGGTCAAGACAGTTGATTTTCACCACTTTACCTCACACGCCCTGTCTTTCAAGATATGGAAACAAACAAGAGCAGAAAACACAGTCAGTTGACAGTCAACAGTTTGGCAATAAGATAATTATTACCGCTGCTTCAGAATTGGGTCGGGGACAAGACACACAACAGTTACCATTACTTTGTACACTAAATAAAAAACCTCATTAAGTGTCTCAACCCGCTGGCCGGCGCTCAGCGTATCAATAAACAACGCTGATGAGGTTCTTAGAGCCCAAAAGTTTAACACCACCATGTCCTTTTTGTCTATAATCTCCTCCTCTCCCTGCTCACATTGATAAACACACATGGCGATGATGCTGCAACTGACATTGCAACTCATATTATCTGATGTCTCTCTGTCTCTTTCTGTCACTCGCTCCCTCCACCTCTCGCTCTCTCACATGCTCTATCTTTCCCTCTCTCTATGTGTTGGGGGGGGTGTTGGTCAGTCCTGCCGCTGCTGCTTAAAGTAATCCTACAGGAAACACAGCAAACTCTATTGCAGATTGATTGTACTGCTTTTGTTCACAAAGAATAAAAAGCCTTTGTTCAAAATTATCCATCATTGTGTAAATAAAAATTTTGTATGTATGTGTGTGTGTGTGTATATATATACACACACACACACACACACACACACACACACACACACACACACACACACACACACACACACACACACACATACATATATATGTATGTGTGTGTGTGTGTGTGTGTGTACAAATACAAAAGTACTAGTTGTATCGGTATTGGTACTCGGTATCAGTGAGTACTCGTACCCGGTCTGGAAAAAAGTGGTATCGAACATCCCTAACTTTAGGTAAACCCAAATCTAAATATACCAAAAATCTTACTAATAATTCCTGAGTCCAGCACTGAAACCAGAGATTCAGCCTATAACTTGCAATGCATTGGATCTAAATGTCCATAATGCAGACTTGTTGACGGGGTCTTTGCAGACTCTGCTCATACATGAAACGCACCATGAAGCATTTTTATTTGAAGATGGACGTTGTTTCTTTTAGCATTTCTTTTTTTAAACACTTTTCACTTTAAATTAAATCACTTTTTCTTTCAATGTGTTATCCAACTAGATTTCTTTTCTACAATACACTTTTATCTTATCCTGTCAGGCAACTACAAATATAAGCGCATCACATCTATATGCATGTTAATGCATTTTTAAGGCAATTCAGTCAACTAAAGTGAGATGGGCAGAAAGTTCACTCTAGGTCCATTGTCGACTTGATGAGTCATGGATTTCATTTGTAAGTGTTGGTGAGTGAGGACATTTGGATTAACACCGTTGGACAGTGGACAGTCTAGGGAATAATTCTGTTCCTCGCCTTCATCTTCCCCACATGATAAAAAGCAGTCTTTAAAAGATATGATCAAACAACTGCTCACGATTCTTTGTGTTTTCAGCACCTTTTTTTTTTGCAAGGTTACCATGTTCTCAAATCTCAGTGTCACCATAACTGAATTGGCAGCCAAAACAATGACAAAAGAAGATCTGAGTTGTAATAAACCTAAATTATCCCTTAATGATCAGACAGTGACGGCGTCTCTTAACCTTATCATACAGCAACCTTTAGTTTCACCCCAAGGTCCTCATTATAATACACCAGCAATTATTTTGGGCCCAGGGCCAGGGTTGGAAGAAACACTGCACAAAAGGCCACTGACACAGCACATGGCCATTAAAAGAGGAAACAGTTGGTTGTGACTGTTACACTGAGATTTGACATCTGACCTTTCTGACAACCACAGTCATTAGCCCAAACACGACCCCTGGCCATGTCAGACTAAAGTCACTGGAGTCAAACTGACAGGACCCAGGTCTGTGTTTAAAGTATGTTTTTTGTCTGAGCCAGTACTGATACCACAGCTCTATCTACGCAGTACCTGCTGTACATCTAAACTTACACTAGTTGTTCTCCAGGATCCAGAAGTATATTCACTAAGTCTGCATTTGGTCAATTGATCCAGTGGCTTTGAATGAGTTCATGAAATCATGAATGATATTCAACGCTGTATAGTTTCTTTCATTGGGTGTTTTGCATTGTTTATTGATATTCCAGCATCATAAATTATATCATCCAGTGTGTGGTGCATGTGTACTCAATGGTGCTCTAATGTGTCTAATGCTCTGATGTAATGTATTGATGCAATACAGGGAGTAGACCTTTTAACCTAATTATAATCCTGTATGTTAATCCGTGAATCATGCATTATCTACACTTTAATTTATCTACTGGATGGTTTTCATGCATCTCTCCTTTATGTTCTCGGTTTTAAAGCATGTTTTTTTTCTATTCTATTGATGTGCAAATAAAATACATTAATTCAAGAAAAAATAATATTATAAAAATGCCAATTGTGTAATTTTAGATTCTACTAAATCTACATTTAGATCAAAGAGGACTGCCTTCTGGACATTTTGCAGTGTCCTTCAGACCTGTCTTCTGTTCTGTTTTCTCAATGAAATTTCTCTCTGATGGTAGGAAACAGTCTGTCTGTGTGTTTCAGGTTGCGCTGTGCAACAGACGTCTGTGCTCCCACTGCAGCGACAGCAGGAGTTTCCCTTTTTTCCAACAAAGAGAGAACGACGAGGAAACACCGTTAGTCAGCTGGCAGACAAGCGAAAGAGAAGAAAGATCATGGCAGCTGCTGTCGTGTGTAAACAGACAGAAAACACTTCACACACACATTTGGTTGAAGATTCAGATCTTAAAACTTGGAAGAAAATGTCCTGATGGACGTTTTGAGTCAAATGATGCAACAGGTGGTGTCTGGGTTATAGTGACTGACGGGAACACCACAAATGGCCAAGTCCAAGAGTCTGAGCACACAAACATATAATTACACATTTTGTTGTGCTATCTTCAACCCAGACCCGGGTGTAACTGACCATTTTTCAGCACTTGTGACAAAGCAATATAGCATATTACAAACATGTTTCAACAGCGTTTTATTTTGCTTTCTTGCCAAGAGCCAGATGCAAAGGTTTGATACCACCCTCATGTCTGTACAGTAAATCTAAAGCTACAATACAGGCAGCAGCTGGTGAAGCTTGGCTCCACACAAAGACCTGGAAGCAGAGTGCAAACAGACAGTCTGGCTCTGCCCAGAGGTAAGAACATCCACCATCAGCTTCCCACAAATTTAGATTGAAATCTTGTTAGTTTGAGCCACACAACTTCCTAAATGGCAAAACAACCCTAAAACGTACAGCTGGGCAATTATGGCAAAAATCATCATCATGATTATTTTGGTCAATATTGAAATCACGAAACTCGTTCAATTCACCAATATTTTGTTATGAATCTCCCGTACTATTCCTCCGTGAGTTCAGAGCGGCTCCGATTGTGTTGTTATTGTCATCCGGGGTTTTTTACACGGCTTTTCACTGACCTACGACTTCGGCAGTGGCACGGAAGTGACGTCATCAAAGTCATAGGACAGTGAAAAGCCGTGTAAAAAAACCCTGGATGACAATAACAACACAACTCCGAGCTGCTCCGAACTCATGGGGGAATAGTACGAGAGATTCATAACAAGATATTGGTGAAATGAAGGAGTTTCGCAGCAGATAATGTCTTATTCAGACGCTGCATCGTTGTCCCAACAACTCCCGTTATATGGATGTACGTGGATCGCGAGTGGATCTAAATATCTTCCGAAGGACTCCAAGTTACACCAAAGTCGTTCAGGTGAGTAAATGAACATATTTTATGCTAGAAATAAGGTCCAGGTTGCAAAAAACGGAACTTCTCCTTTAACTTTACTGAGAACGTCAGGTGAGGAGGAAATAACGTGGGCATGAGCAATTGAACACCGGACGTGATACATTAACAACATTACAACGAGTATAATATATAAAATGAAATGAAATAAAATGAAACGACAATAAAACGTATATATACACTTGTAGACGTAGGATGTTAGAAATTCCTACTTCCATGTACACCTGGAACGCACCATCAATGAGCTGCATTCAGCTCTGGGCGCCCCGAGGAGCTCCTATCTCCTGTTGAAGAGGACCATCTGCGCATGTACAAGTCTATTGGCAAAGATTTTTGCGCCCCAAGGCGGAAACACGTGACAAGTGGTGGACTGGCTCAAGATGAATATTTGTGCTCAGATGAAGCTGTAACAATTATAAATGTACAATAAAAGAATTGATGAAAATGTTGCAATATCATTGACTAACCTGTCTCACGTCGTTGTGATGTATGTTTTTGCGGCAGTACAACACTTCTCTATCCAGTCAGCGATCGACCTCCTCCCTCTCTCCTTCTTCCTTCCTTGCTTCCTTCCTCCCTTCCTCTCAGCTACACCAAGCCTTCGCGCCTCCATCCCTCTCTCCCTCGGCGTCCTCTAAGAGGACGTTTTTATTCTGTCTGGATTACTTGTCCTAGTTGGCGTTAGGCACGCTGGTGGGGAGAGAATTTATTTCCTCCAGTGGAGCCTTGATTTAAAGCACTCAGGTCAACTTGATTCTGGGTCATTGTCTCCTCTGCCGTAATGAACCAGGGCAGTGTTAGACAGCTCACTGCATATCGACAAATCCAAGGTGTTGAGGTGGTGGTGAGGATGCCACAGCTGGACAGCTGCAGTCAGGACTGAGCCAAGATGCATCAACACATATTTCGGTGGCGTGTAGCCTCTAAAGCTCACAAACATCATTCAATATTCCACAGTGAAAAACATGAAGCGATGTTCTTAACTCAACTCATAAGCATCCAAATTACATTAGCTTGTGTGCACATAAGCAGTTTACTTGATGCTTGTAAATATTAAGCCAGCAATCTTGAAGTCTTGAATCTTAAATCTATGTTTCTCTGCCAAGAGTGATCCTGCAGGGCCTACTGACCAACATGTTAGTGACCAACATATTAATCACTGCTACACAACAGTGCTGGTCCCCACACTCATGCACAGTCCACACTGTAATTCCTGCTGACCTAATTCATGGTTGTACTTCGTCCTGCCTGACACAGCCAGGTCAGTGCTGCACCAACAGCTCCACCATTGTGCCGCCTCCAATCCAGTATTTAGCCAACACTGATGAAAACCAGAGCCTGCCTCAAAGATTCAACCAAGACAGTGGATCCAGATGTCTCCACTTATTCCAAGTATTTTTTTTCCCAAATTTTCATGTGTATTCATTCTCTTTATTTGGTCAGTTCCAATAATTCCAGTTTATCAACAAACCTGTGTGACATTACTGTACCTGCAGTGACTGTTTTCCCCACTTTCCTTGTTACAGCATGTTTCTATTAAAAAAGACTTTCTGTGATCTATAATAAGTTTCTGTTGTTGCTCCACCTTCTGTGTTGCTGTTTCCATTTTGAGTGAGGGGAGGCAACACCACAGACAAACACAGACAAATATACCTCATCCTAAAAACAGCTAAAAAAAAAAAAAAGCCAAAACAAGTCTAGAGACTTTGGCACTTCACTTTCATTCAGTCTGGCAATGCCTCTTAAGATATGACAGCCCTCTCTAAGGACACATGCAGGTGTCAGCAATCATTACTTGGACAGGAATCCAATGCTGCACCCAAACTGGCACCAAAATAACAAATTATCTGACACATTCACTTAATGGCACAAATGACAGCTGAATCATGGAGGAACAAAAAAAAAAAGACTATTAGTGGAGATAAAATCAAAAGTGAGTTAAATAGGTTACATTAGAATAAATGGAAATGTGCCTAGCAGATTTAAAATGTGCAACAATATATACATGGACAGACAAAATTAAAGTAAAGAGCAACTGGCCTCTCTCAAATGTTCTGAGATATGCTATCGATCTGCTATGTTGTTCTTGTGTGGGTCTGAATGAAAATGAATGTGGAAGAGGAAAACAACAAAAACACTGTATGAAGGCACTCAGTATGTTGTTGGGGATTCATAAGAGATTCAGAGGATGATTTTATTCCAATTCTCACCCCAGACAGACTCATCTTTTGCTCACAACCGCATGTCTGCTCAGGATGGTAATAACGTGAGGAATGACAGAGGTGGAGAAGGGGAAACCGAAAACTACACAAATACAAACCCACTATACAGATTCTGGTTTGTTGGATATACAGCTACAGACAATCCTCCTAGAAATAAAGCCAAACAGAGGGGTTCGGAGTAGCACCTTTCTTTCCTTTTTCTTCATATACATATAAACAATAATCTGTGATCTGAATAATCCTTTACCACTAGATCTTCTATTTGTAGCGTCACCAGAGAAACAAAAACACGTGAACAAATACATACACGAACATTTGTCATCCCTGAAAAAGGCACAAACCAGAGTGTCGACAGCAGGTCAAATGCAGGCCGAAGCCTCAGATTACCCCGCAGACAGTGTGCAAACTTAAGGATTTAGAACACTCTTACTGTACATCACGTAAGCCTCTTTGTTTAGCTTTGCCCACGTAGGCCAAAGGAAAAGCCCAATCTGCTAAAGAAGCCTCTGAAATAACTCCAACTTGCGTTTTTCAACGGCGCTTACCTTTTTATCACATAATGTACCTAAAGGAGATCTATGTCAGGGTGGGAGTTCAGAATCAGCTCTAAAAAAACACAGTGGATTTAGTCTCACTGGAGGGAGAAGAAAAGAAGCGAGACAGTGAGCGAAAGCAACTGGTACAAACCCGAGACAATCATCAAATAATCGTCGTCCTTATTACCATCTGTAAAGACAGTTCTGTTGATGATTCTCAGCCTCATTCCCGCTTGCACTAAAAAGTGCTGAGTGATTTGTTCTCATGTTTGCTTCATGTGGGAGCAGGATCTGCATATATGAATACATAGTAATATGAATATGAATCTACCAGTCAAAAGTTTGGACACACCTCCTTTTCTTTATTTTTTAATATTTTCTACATTGCAGATTCAAACTGAGGACATCAAAGCTATGAAGGAACACATACGGAGTTATGTAGTAAACAAAAAAAGTGTTGAGTGAAGCAGAATGTGCTTTATATATTAGACTGTTTGAAGTAACCACCTCTTGCTTTGATCGCAGCTTTGTACAATCCTGACACTGTGACATCAGCTTCATGAGGTCGTCACCTGGAACCATCTTCCAACCGTCTGAAAGGAGTTCCCAGAGATGCTGAACACTTGGTGGCTGTTCTGCCTTCACTCTGTGGTCCAACTCATCCCAAACCAGCTCAGTTGGGTTTAGGTCAGGGGACAGATAACACCTTTGTTTTAATTAACACTTTAATGTTTACTCCACAATTTCATGTGTGTTCCTTCAGTTTTGATGTCTCCAGTATGTATCTACAATGTAGAAAGTAATAAAAATAAAGAAAAGTCATTGAATCAACTGACATAATCAATTCACCAGAAAACATTTCCCAGAGACCATTGTTAAAATAATTTTTTTTTTTTAAAAAGACAATTAGATGAACAATAAGTTCCTTTTCTGACAATCCACTGATCGGTTGATTTACTGTACATTACAGCTCCTCATAACACATTCTGCAAATAAGTTTTAAAAAAATATTATATATGTGGCTATGTAGTCAAAAACTATGTGACCTTACCTCATCTCACACCTCGTCTTGGTGTATTGCTCAAATCTTGCTTGATCTATTCAACACAGTCAAGTGGTGTAGTCAAAGCTGTGACACGGGCTGTTTCCATGTACAACAGAATACATGTGTAAGACTTTCTGGACTTCCTGTAAAGGTCTAATTTCCTCAGATAATTAAACCAGAGAAGCTGCAGGTTGGTTGTGTGTAAGCAGCTTAAACTTGCTCATCTGTATTCCTGTTTTACAGTCCATTAGACCAACTTTGAAGGAATATAATTCACTCTTCTCACCAGCTGGCACTTTGGAGTAAAGATTCATGTCCTGCCATGCCCAAAATATAGTTCAATTATTCTCCTTGGCTTTATTGTTATGCACATCAGTACTCTCCATTTGCTTGTCATCTTCCTCATTGTGCGATGGCTCTTGTTAATCCTGGAGGTTTTTTCTATTTATAATAAATGTATGGGTTTTATTTCACCTGCCCACCGTGCTGTCTGTTACATCAGCAGAGTGGTGTTCGGATCAGAGGTGGCAGTGAAACAACTGTGTCTACGGCTTTTTAAACAGGAATCCCAGAATCCCTCTGACAGAACATCCCAAAAGGACGGCACACTGATCGGCTTCCCGTAACACCAGATTGAAGTGGATGGTTGTTGTCTTCTGATTTTCCTGTGTGGGAGACTCTACATAAAGGCTCCAACCTCCTGTGCAGGAAAAACCTGGCCTGCAGCCTCTCTGCACAACAGCAGCAGCCCAGTGTCGAGGGCCTAATGTCCTGTCCCAATCCTGGGTGGGGTTATTCACCCATCTGCTCAACACTGACGTGAGCGAGTTGTGTTTATTTTAGACCAATCTGTCTGTTTATTTATAAAAGGGTTTGACCATAGCACGCCCTGGCCTCCAGGTTCTAACTACACCCCCCCTCAACCTCCCCACCCCTGCTGCAGTCATCCGGTTTACTCTATCTCCAGGCGAATTCAGGAGTATCCTCTTTTTCATGTTTCTCTTTCTTTTCTTAACTGCTCCTCCTACTGTTTTTCCCTCATGGTCTTCTCTCTCTCTCCCTCTCCCTCTCCCTGTCTGGACTGGAGCTCTGTTCCACTGTTGAGTCATTTCGCTGCCTAATGATGGTTTGCGTCCCCGGCTAAGACCCAGCCAGAGTAAACAAGGCTCAGACTCAGCCAGCCTGCAGTAGTGTCACTTCTAATCCACTACTAAACCAAGATGGGTGCATAGTGAGGCCGGACTATCCCAAGTAACCGGGGGTACACAGGCAGAATAAGAGCTGTATGTGCTGATTTGACATTCTGCTATGCTGCAAAACCAAGATGAAAACTGTCTGTGTTTGTCAGATTAAGAAAAGTAGAGATGGACAAAAAAGGATGAGTACAGTTGGTCTCTGCAATCTGTTGTTCCGGCTGGACAGTTTGGTGCGTTGCCAGTGTGTCTTTCAAGGTTTGCAACAAATACACTCATAACTTATACTCACAACTGGAACTGGATTTTCACAAAAGCTACTTTACTCTGGTCTCTGTATGACAGCATTAAGAACTCGCTGTGCTTTCACTCTACCAATTTAGTTTGAATCCGAGGCAGTTTCCCGAAAACATGAACACTTTTTCCACCCTCATGTGCGAAATAAGATACTGAACGAGGTGGGAGATCAGCTCCTGTTAAGTTGTGGTACAGTTTGCATACAGTCAGAACCAACCCTGTCTCCTACAAATTATGTTCAATGGTGACTTGCCACCGTATTTTATTTTCTGTTCATATAATATGTGTAAATTGGCAAATATATTAACCATGTATTTGGTAAATAGAAAATACAATAAGACTGAATGTGCATTTTTTTCCAGCCCAAATATTGGATGCCAGAGTTATTCTACTTTATATAATGCTATATAATAATTTATATAGCACCTTTAAAAACAGGAATTTACAAAGTGCTTGACAAAAACCACATATAGAGACGCCATAAAACCAAAGGAGATGGACTGCCCAAGCAATACAGCAACACAGGCAATACAAGGACCCCACAACACAGTGAGACCAGGAGTCAAATTAAAATGCAGGATGCAGTAAATTAGACAAAATATATAAAATGGGTTATACATGATAAAAGGAGATAAGATGAGATATAAGATAAGACAAGGAGGGATAAAAGAGTGGCAAAGAAAAAGGTACAAAAGTGTTTATGGTTATGTTAAAACCAGGAGGAGGAAGATCACAGTCTGATTTAATTCATAAAGTTCACAGCAACTTGAGACACAAGTTTACAATCAACATTTAACCATGATTTAACCAGCGCAACTGTAACCAAAGAGGTTTAGTTGCCTTAATCTGATCAGAGACGGAACGGTGGATGTAAACTCTGGTCGCTGCTGGGACAGTTGTGCGCTCTGCACGCCTGCCGCTATCAATCAAAACCACCTTCTTATGACTTCACTGTCATAATAAATGCAGCATTTCATAAATGAATGCCTTCAAAAATAAAAAGGAAGCTGCCTTTGAACATAATCCAGAGGCAGCTTCTACAAAAGGAAGAACCTAGTTTAGTAGTGAATAAAGGTATTCCCAGGGGGGACGAGAGATGTGCGTAGGTCATGATAACATTACTCATAACACTGTTTGCATGGAAATCCTGAGCTTACAGCGACATGCAAGCCTCTCTTCATGCCATGCAGTTCAATCATGCTCACATCACTGCCTTGTTTTTTGTTGTTTTTTTCTTTCCATTTCCAGTTCTTACTGTTAAATGTTTTGTTTTTATGTAAAGCACATCGAGTTGCCCCTTGGAATGAAATGCGCTATATAAATAAAGCTGCCTTGCCTTGCACTAACCTGCACTCTGTGGTCAATTCATGTGCATGTGCCTAAACAGGCAACAGTAAAATGGTGGCTAACATCTGCACTTTGCTAAAGAATCAACAGTACTAACCTATCACAGACTGGAACAACAAAAAGTCAGAGTAAAAGCCAGGCTGGCACCTCAAACTTATATTTAAACAGAGTCGACTACAGTTTCTGCTGTGTGAAAGTACTTCAGTTAAATAATAGAAAACACCATATGAACTAATACTACACTAGAAAGCACCCCAAGAGCAGCTGCCTTTACCAAGTACATTTTTTGTTGCTAATTTGTCATTTTCATGTCAGAAATGTTTAGAAATATTTTTAATACAAGTTTGGATTTGTACCAGCGTAGTGTCACTGATAACTGATAACCGTGGGATTAATCCAGTGCATATGATTCATTTAAGGCCATGAACTGGTTCACGATAAAACATGAAAATGCTCAACCTTTTCCATAAGGTTATAATAACCTTTTCAAAAGAAATAAGGGATCCTCGACAACAAACAAATCCTTCATCCATGACACAATTTTTTTGAAAGCTGTTTAGATGATTTTTATGCCATGGGGCTGACAAACAAACAGCAGAAAAACACAACTTCCTGAGTGGAGGTTAACAGATAGCCACAGACTGAAAGCCTAAAGGGACCCTGCAGATAGATGACCGTGCAGTACGAGGCCTGTGTGTTCCTTCTGTAAATTAATGTTGCAACTGCTGTTCAGTTCAGACACATCCGGGGGATCACCGAGCGTTGCGTCTAGACGCTTAAAACATTCGCTCTCCTTTGAGGATTCCTAAAAGGAGGCTTTCAGACAAACTTGTGCTCACTCATCAATATTTCAAACGATACAACTGTGAACACTTTTGAAGGGATCCTGCACTGAAGAAGTCAGAGCGCAGGAGCACCAGTTATCTCCAGTTTACGAGACCTTAAAAACCCCTTAATGGGTAAAACATTAGTGGTTAACAACGTGTGGAATGCGTGTGTGTGTGTGCCTGTGTCTTCTTCACTATGGTTACAGATATATCTTTGCAATCTTGCACATCCAAAAAAGACCTAGAGATGGAACAACACTGGGGGCATGAACCACAAAATATTGAGCCACCTACACACACACACCCCCTTCCAACACACACACACACACTAACCACAGCCTTGGTACAACCAGGCACCAGAGTGTGCAGTCAGTGTTAGACCAATGGGTGCAGCGGAGTGCAGACAGAGACGTAGGACAGAGCAAAGCAGACATTAAAGGCCCATCTCAAACAGCAGAGAGAGAATTCATAAAAACAGTCTTCAAAAAGCACACACACACACACACACACACACACACACAGGAACTGTTTCAATAATACTTCCAATGTTGGCTGAATTTTTCCTTTGAAGTTCAACAGCTGTGTTCGTCTAATCTAGGAGGTATTTTGCTCATCAGGAGAGCAGAATAAAGCCCGACTCTTTAGAGACACCAGAGTCCTTTTAAACACCTCACATTCAGAATTTGTTTACTACAGATAATAATGAAGACAGCAATGTTTTAGATGTCTAGATGAAAAGAAAAAAAAACTCCCTTT
>OMNW01035331.1:17311-34068 GCA_900303245.1 Selene dorsalis | reverse complement strand
CCCCCCAGGCTGCCATTCTGCAACATATGGCTCTCCCACACAAGTGCTTAATCATGCACTGCCATACGTGTTAGCTCAGGCTCTTTCTTTCTCTCTCTTTTTCTATCTGTGTGTGTCTCTTTTTAAATATCACTTAGCAGATTCAGTTGCATCTAAAACTAATTATGAAGAAGCAACAAGGTAAAGAAGGATGATCTCTCTGGGGAAAAAGGGAAAGTAGAAATGAAAACCCTCTCTAGCCTTTACAACATCAGGATGTCACAGAGGAAGGCTGTAGCTGAGCAAGGCCGGGATGGGAAGTCTTCATCTCTGTCTTTTGTTGTTTCCACTGACCTTTTGATTGGCTGGACTGGCTGCCAGTCAGGGATTCTCCACCTGTCAGTCACTGTGAAATGTCATGTCACTACATATTATTTGATTTGATCTGCCAACCTCTTTCCTTTCCTCTGCCCAGTCTTGTCTTAAACATGTGGAACATTCAGCTGTTGGTACAGTTTGGTCTCTCAGCCTCCAGGTGTTTGACTTGTTTAATGCAGAACTGGTTGCACTGGGCAGGTGTCAATCTAGGGAGCCGTGTGTGTATGTATGTGACATGTCACATCTTGCGTAAAGGTTTTACATGACATGTTCGCTCAGTCAGGAGCACATTTCCACAGTCTGAGACACATGTAATGCTCACATGCTGTACATGATCATGCAGACTCCATGATTTAGGCACCCATGAAAACTGAAGACAATGTTTAGTTGTGGTGTTCCTTTTATAACAGAAAAGCATTAATCCACGTCCATAGGATGAATATGTTGAGGGCTGGAAGTACATTTCTATAATGTGTTTCAACTGGGTCTTCACTAAAGCAAACATTGAAATAAGTGGAAGAGTGGAGGAAGTGCTTAGCTTAGAGAGGAAGAGTTTCATTTCTGTAAATGATTCTCAATTAAAGGAGCTGTATGTAAGAAATCTATGGCAAGTAATCATAAAATCACTCAATATGTCACCAGAGACAAAGGAATCATGTTCATATGAAATACTGATCTAACTGACAACAACAGTACAGCCAGAATATTCGCATTTAAAAAATGTATTTGCAGGCGGCAAATCATGTTTATGTTTTGTTTTTGTGTTTTGGCCTGTGTTCCTCTATCTCCCAATCACAAAGTCAGTGGCATTTCAGCCTCCAGGTTGCCAGTTACCACTGAGCTGCTGCTCGGGCTGGGAGATAAAACGATCTCAGCTAAAGCTAAAGGGAAGAATTACAAAGTGAAAGTTGGAAAAGAGGGAGGAAATGTGGGAAATGGAGCCGATGACAAATAAAGCCATGGTGAAGGTGTGGAGCGGTTCATGAGATGAGTCTGGTCCGGTCAGTTCACCTGTCTCAGGTCGTCATGTGTTTGAAGCCTCAGGAGACCTAGAGAAGTGTTTTTATGAGTGTCAGAGGGTCGAGTGTCCAGTAGAGCAGCAGGTCAGCTGTAGAGGAGACAGAGGAGGCTCCAGCATCATCTGTCTGTCTGCTGTGAGGAGCAGTTTGGAGTCAGAGCCACCTGATGATACGACAGTAAGAAAGAGGAGGAGAAACTCCCACTGTGGAAACACTGAGCTGCTCGTGTCCTTTATTCTGTGGTAACACGTCTCATATGTTGGTTCATCTACAGCCTGAAGAACATGGACTAAGGCTGCTGTAGATGCAGGGTTACAGTGTGTGTCAGTGTGTGTCAGCGCTGCACACACACGCACACACAAACACGGGGCATAGCGTCAGAGCAGTGAAGTGAAATAATAACCTGCAGATCACCAGAGTTGACGTGAACTCTGCTACAGTCTCAGGGTACCATAGCAACAGTTCTGGAGCAGGGCAGAGGTTAGCATGTGGCTATCTGGCAACCTCAAGTCTGGGGGTGAGGGGGGGGAAACAACACGCTGAATTATTTTGGATTTGACTGCAGTAACAGTTTTGGCCACAGTCTTACATACAGCTCCTTTAAGTGGATTGAAAAAGTCACAGGGCTACAAATACACAAGGGTTTTAAGCAGATAGAAGCAGAATCACACAACTTGCTAACATGTACAGTAGGTAACAGTGCGTCGCCTCCATTCATTTCCTCTGGCATTTATTTGACTGTACTGACTGTTTAATTGTTTTATCTTTATAATTGATTATTATCTTTAATTATTACATTTTTATTTAAAAAATGAAGTGGTGAATGAAGCCTACTGTCTGTTTCAGAGGGAAACGTGCCGAGCACCAGGTGAACAGACTCCATGCATCACTGTGTTTCATCCTCAGTTGTTGAATCTCTTTCTATTCTTTATCAAACATGCTGCACATTTCAATCACTAGTTTAAAATGTAAAGACCATGGTACTATAATATCACTTTGGCTGTCAGTGTTGTCGCTATTCAATTATTCAATTACAGTAGCTAAGCTAACGTCACAGTACAATCATCAGCTGAACTTTAAAACCGTGAGAAAGGCTCCTACCAGAATAAAAGCAGTGCGTCGCTCAGCCAAACCAGGTGACGATCACAAGTAGAGTAGCAAAGAGTTTGCTAGCAAGTTTAGTTCAAATATCAGCGATGTCGATCAGTATCCAATGTTCAGAGGTGCTGGGTTAGTGCTTTCAAGAAAAGCAGCCACATGTTTTTGAGTGTCAACAAACTCACACTCTGGAACTCTGTATAAATTCAAACAATATCATCATCACCGTGTGTGTGTGTGTGTGCAGAAACTTTTTTGAGGCAACGATGCTAACCGCTGCAACACTGTAATTCCCATATTGAAAAAGTGATTAAATGTTGAGCAGGGTTTTTAAATGTAGGTCAAACACATGCATCGTTTGAATCTTGATGATTTAAGCTTGTTTTCATCTTGACCAGGTGTCAGCTGCAAACCACCAAAATCGTTTGTCAGTGGATCAGACATTACAGAATGTCTCCCACTAAGTAATATAGAGGAATATATTATGTGATTCAGCGTAGATTTGGGTTCATTAATATAATTTTATTTCCAATATTATTTTCTTATTACTCATCTATGTCATTCATTTTGCTCACACTTTGTTTTGCCGCACAGTTTTATTTTGTGCAGATTTGGAAAAGGATTTAATTAATGTAACTGAACATTTAGCATCTACTGTATACAGAACACACAGTAAGACGTTGGAGGAGGGGAGACGATGATGAGGACCGCTGGAAGAAGAAGCAGGCTGCACTGCATCATCTCAGGCCACGACCACCGACCCAGTGTTCTACATTGAAAGGTTTGTTTGTAAAACATCTTGCAAAAGGGTATAAAGACATCTGTAAAAATACTAATAAACATAATCACAACTAAAAAGAGGGCTTTGTGTGAATTTTATTTCATAAAAACTAGTGATTGCAACAATGGTGTAAATTAGATTCAAAATAGCACATTTGAGAGAGAAGTATAAAAAAATTGCCAGAAAAAATGGGACATCATTGAATACATGTGCACACGATTCCAGAACATGCGCTTCAACTGGGAGCAGCAAAGTCTGGTAGCTCTGAGTTTTTACTCAACCATTGTTTTATTTTTGTTGTGTTTTTGTTGTATTTTGTCGACCACTGATGGATCCTTCTGTGGGGAGAGGAGATTCTTCAGGAAAGGAGCTTCTTTCATTGAAAATGAAGCAGATCTGGAGGATGCCACCCTGTTCCTGTTCCAGCTGAGATGAAGAGGTGTTTTCATGGTTGCCGTGCTGTGCAAAGATGAAGGCTTGAAAGTGGAGATGTACTATCGGTCCTTTCTGCCGTCAGTCATCATGAGAAATATCAACTCTCTGCCCAACAAGAGTGATGAAGAGCTGGAGATGTTGGTGAAGACTCAGAAAGTACATTTTTTCAAATCAATACATGTGTACATCCCAACCAATGGCTACTGCTGAAGTTCCAATTGAAGTTCTCCATGAAGTCGTTGCTTGGATACAGACTAAACATCCTAAGGCACTTTTAATGATATCAGGTGACTTCAGTCATATTTCCCTGATGGATTCACTGAGGGATGTGGTGGAGAGATGAACACTGAGGGTGGTGGAGGTCATTCTGGACGGCTCTGATCATCCACTTCATGACACCTTGATGGACCAGGAAAGCAGTGGTGGAGGACGGCTCCTCTCTCTTTGCTGCAGGATGAAGAAATCCTACCTTCAGCCATCAGGCCGTTTTGATTCTTCTGCAAATGGTGATGAGCTGACAGACAAATGAACTTCCCTTTGGGGATTAATAAAGTAATTCGTATCGTATCGTATCGTACATGTGGCATGCAGGGTATTTCATTGTAGTATTTTATAAAGAATAGGCATTTTCTGTAGCCATGTTTCCTTTAGGCTGTTCTTTCAAAGCACACCCCTCCTCCTTTCTCTAAATATGCTTATCCTGAGTCCACTGTATGTGTGCGGGTGCAACAACACATAGGACATAGACGTGTATATTCTGTGTGTGTGTGTGTGTGTAGTTATGTATCCACCTACTTCAACTGGAAGTTGCCACCACAGGTGGCACACCAACTACCAATAAACAAGACAGAGTAAAGATATCCATGTCTGTCTTCGCTGTCTGTCTTTAGTTACTTTAGCTTAGCAGTTACCAACACATGCTCAAGCACACATACACACACACACACACACATATGGTTGCATTTACAATATGTGCATGTGTGTATGTGTATTAGTGCATATATGGGTATGAATGCTTTAGTACCAGTATAAATGTATGTGCAAGTGAAGTGTTCAGTTTTAGTTGAGGCACCTTCTCATAAAATCCATCCAGTCTGCACTACAATGATGCTGATGTGGAACATGAGCTGAGCAGACACGTAGTGGGATGAACTCACTGTATTCGTAGAGTCCAGCTGAAGTCTTCAAGCAATTATTCATTTCCCGTGAAGCAACTGAATGAAGCATCACTGATATGATGATGTCTACAAATCTACTTTACTTTTAATGGCAAGTAATGTCAAGTCAGCAACAGCCTTTACAGAAGCAGGGAAGGCTTCTAAATAGAAGAGAAGAGAATAGAAGCTTTATTGTCATCATATTAACACAGTGCATCAACATGACCAAATTCATCATCCCTTCCTACACTGTGTAAATATGATGCAAAATCAATTATATTGTTTATGTGTATTGCAACTATGGTGTACAACACTATGTATTGTTGATCCACCTGAAAATAAGATAAGATATAAGATGAGGTGAGATAAGATAAGAAGTCCTTTATTTGTCCCACAGTGGGGAAATTTACAGGGTTGCAACAGCAGACAACAGCAAAGAAATGTATAGGACAGATAATAAATAGCAGATAGCAGCAAAAAGAAAGCGTAACGTGCATCTTCATTGAAAGACAACGCATAGTCCTGGTGGGTACAATGTTTTCTACACAGAAGTTGATGTATTCAGTGATACTGTGCTGTCGATGTCCTCCCCATGAGAGTCACAGAGCACCTCCCATGCTGTTGAATAAAAACATTCTTTCAGAGTCTCATCCAGCTCATTAGACCATCTCTTCACAGTGCGAGTGATGGCTGGTTGCCTGCTGACTAAGGGTCTGTACACAGGCAGGAGGTGAACCAGATTGTGGTCACACCTTCCCAGGAGAGTGAGGGGTGATGAATGTTAGCCATCCTTGATGTTTGCATAAAATAAGGCCAGTGTTTTATAGTCTCTGGTTTGGCAGGTTTACGTACTGGGTGAAGGTGGGAAGTGCGGAGCATGAAGAGGCATGGTTCGAAGTCCCCAGAGATAAGGAAAAAATAAATGAAATAAAATTTGGTCATGAAAAAACAAAAAAAAAACATGATGAAATTCAAGGTGCATCTCCAGGTCAGTGTGTTAAAACTCAACTATAAAAGACATATACTAGACATATACTAGATATAAAAATAAAATAAAGACACAGGTAAGACACACAATAAATAAAGAGCTTATCTGGTGATCTATAAGGTGTTGTAGTTGTATTTAAATAGGGGGATAGTATTGCATGTGAATAAGAGGGGTAGCAGCAGAATATTGCGCAGAATTATTGTTTATTAAGTCTCTGTACTGCCCAAGGAGAGAAACCACTCGTCAGTCTGGTGGTGCAGGCTTTCATCGGCCTGTGGTGGCTGCCAGAGGGCAGTAGGTTGAACAAGAGATGAGCTGGATGTGAAGAGTCTTGAGACTGGATCTAGCCCTGCTGTGGCAGCAGGAGGTGGAGATGCTTTCCAGGGAGGTCAAGGGGCAGACGATGATGTTTTGGGCCATATTGATGACCCTTTGTACTGCCTTCTTGTCTGCTTCCACACTCCCAGTACCATACTGTGATGCAGTATGTGAGAACACTATCTATAGCTGAATGATAGAAGGGCACCAGCAGCTTCTTGTTGAGTTTGTTCGTCCTGAGGAGAAATTAAGTCATTGCTGGGCCTTCTTGGTTACAACTCTGGTGTTTGTTGACCAGGAGAGCTCATCATTAATATGCTATATGCTATACTCCCAAGAATTTAAAGGTTGCCACCCTCTCTACACAGACCACATTATCATCTGTTTATTAGTCAATAACATTGTCATCCTACAGGGAGGAAAAGTATATTAATTCAGTGTCACTTTAAATTATTTAGAGGACACCACACATTACACATTTGTGTGCCATCATGCAAAGATGTGTGTTCAAACTGAGAAGATGAAGGTTCCTCTCATTTTGTAGGCCTGTTAATGATCAGTGGACAATTACATTAAACAGACGGGTTGCATTAAATTAATAATACTCAGAACAATGTAAGACAATAGGATAAAAAAAGAGTAAAAGGAGATTGGTTAGTGAAATTTTTAAAACAAAAAGGAAAAGATGTTTCTCCTGTAGTCCTGGTGTGACTTTCCAAACTATAGTTTTAAGATCCTAACAGTGTCTTTAGATGCATGTATTTAGCCTCCACTTTATTTGAGTAGTAGAAGTATAGTCTATACGTCTGCATATGTGTGGACATGAATATATAGGCTATATTTACCTTACAAAGTGTCTCCACAAATTTATTTAGGTAGAATAGTTTTCTTTTTTGTTCAATATTCTTAATACTTTTTTATTTCCTTAGTTACAGCCATCAGTTATCGTATCAATACAACAGCCAGCATCGGGAGACAGCAAACTAAGATTTCAAATACGCTAATAAAATTGCTTATTTCTGCATATGACAATAGTTCCCTGAGTTGTTCTCAGTCAATTTACATTTCACCGTTTGTGTTGTGACATTGTCGACATCAGTTTTGTATAGATCTATGTGGGTCACCTGTCCACGATTGGAAACCACTGGTGTTAAATACACCCTTTTACTTTGAAAGAGTTGTGTTTCACTTCCGGAGGCTGCGGTAGCTCCTGCCTACTTCTTGCACACAGCCGTCCCTCTCCTCGTCGTCTCTCCTCCTGCCAGCAGCAGACCCCCAGCTCTGCCAACTTCTCCACGGCGTTGCGTAAAGACAGGTGAGCCGTTAATGTGCTTTTGTTTCGTCTTTCACTGTTAGAGCTTCACACAGTATCCGCTGGGCTCTGCCGGGAGTCGCAGCTCTTGAGACGGCAACAAAGAGGAGTCAAAGGAGCCTGTGAGGTAGATGTAGCTAACGTTAAGCTAGCCGTGCAGTGCGGGTCAAGCTTAGCTCCCCTCCTCAAGTGTTTGGGCCTGTTTCTGTGTCTTTGTTCGTCCCGGTGCCGCCTCGCTTTGGTTAAATGTGGCGACTCCGTCTGACAAAGAGCTTTAAGTGTTGAAGCCCAGGGGAGAGACAGGGGTGAACTTTGACCGAGCTCTGTCTGCTGCGTGCAGCTCCACGACCCAGCCAGACGACAAAGGACTGCTAGCTTTTGTCTGCTCTTGAGCTATATGATGGTGGTGGAAAAATACAAATCTATCTCTATGTACACATCGTCCACTGCACTACCGAACTACAGCAGTTTAACCCAGTCAGCCGTGCACGGGTTCAGCGTGAGCCGGCTGGATCAAGACTGGACCGTTTAACTCTGAAACTTAATGATATGTTGGGTTTTTAATAACATGTCTGTATACGTACAGGGTAAAAGTGCAGGCAGGCAGCCCAGATGAATAATTGCATGAACACCACTCATGGGAAAACATGCATAAATCCAAAAAGTAAGCCCTTATCGGTTTGCCTTATCATGGTTATGTAAGCCTCCTAATAGGCTATTGTTCCCTGCTGGCTCAACATGACTTGCATGTGACCTCACAAGCTTTTGAACCATGTACCCAAAGAGCTTCCAAACCTGGGCACCTGTTTATACCCCAGGCACTTGGGCTTTTTAGACTAAATGTAATGTTTGTTCTCTGGTTGAGGACACCAGAGAATTTTACTGCGATCAGAGCCCCGGGTGGTGCCTCCACCTCCACCCAGCTGCACTTGTGTGTAGTGGTCTTGGATCATTAAGAATTTTCTAGTAACTAAATGTGCAATCTCACCCACAGTCATTCACCGCCACCATGTCCTCTGGAAATGCAAAGATTGGTCAGCCTGCCCCAAACTTCAAAGCCACAGCTGTAGTAAACGGACAGTTTAAGGACATCCAGCTGTCAGACTACAAAGGTAACTATGTTATACAAAAGTCTGACTTTGTATTCACTGTAAATATTTGCAGTAGCTACACTCATTTCAATTCATATAAGGTATTTACAATGTTTATTGTATTTTGAAGATATTTACATGTGTTAACCAGACTCTGTGTTTCCTCAGGGAAGTATGTGGTCTTCTTCTTCTACCCCCTGGACTTCACATTCGTGTGCCCCACTGAGATTGTGGCTTTCAGTGACAGGGCAGAGGAGTTCCGCAAGATCAACTGTGAAGTTATCGGCTGCTCCATTGACTCTCACTTCAGTCACTTGGCATGGTGAGAATTTCTTCTAGCTAAGGACAGGGAATTGTGAATTGAGTCCAATTGTATGCTGTGCTATGGAAATTAAATTACTTCACTGGTCCTGAGTTTTATTCTACTGTAACTGTAAAAGGGGAACATCTCAACTGTGTTACTTTTATTCTTGCCAGGAATGAAGTTTCTCCACAAATATGTAATATGAAACTCTGTAAAAGCCGTTGCACACTTATATAGGGAAGCTGAAAAATGCAAACTGTGGCTCACACTTTGCTTTGGGATTGATATGAATAATTTCTGATCTAGGCTTACTTTCTGGTGATATAAAAAAAGTAAAAGCGATTTGATTAACATTTCATGAATATGAATAGATCAATAAGTGAAATCAGGTTAGGATGTTCCTAGTAGGAAGTTTGTAATTGTACCGTTACTGGTGAGGATTTTTGGCTGACCTGTCGAAGCACCCACCCAAGTTTATCAGTTTATCTTCTGTCACTCAGCTCCTGCAGAGTCTTGATAAGTTCTGCAGTAACGGCCTCTGGATCAAACTCCACGTTCTGGAAAGAACAATTGTGGTTGTTTATTTGCTATTATTGATACTTGGTTTCACAAGTTTTTGTAGGAATTTGGCTTTTTCCTTTCTTATTCAATAAATGTCACTGTAGGGTTACAGGGAACTATCTTTTATCCATTGATTACATCTTTTGAAAAAATCTTAGTTCAGCTTTCCAAAAGGTGCTTTTATTTTGTAGCATGAGTTCAGTTCCTTGCTTCATCTCTGATAGATACACTGCTGAAGATTTTCTTTTCTCGTCTATTTTACTTAAAGTAAAGTTAGGATCAGCAAGAGTAACACAGTATATTTGTCCCTGTAGGATCAACACGCCGAGGAAGCAGGGTGGTCTGGGTAACATGAACATCCCCCTTGTGGCAGACCTCACCAAGACCATCTCCACAGACTACGGTGTGCTGAAGGCAGATGATGGCATTGCATACAGGTCAGACAGTTTGTGTCATTTAAATGGAAGGGTTTGCTTTAAAAGCCTGGTCCCTGTCTAATGGCAGTTTGGTAGCATGTGTTACCTTTACCCTGTGATTACTACAATACTGAAAGTGTGAGGGCTAAAAGATGTCAATGAAACTATTTTGCGCAATACTTGAACCCCACTTTGTGCTTCTCAGGGGTCTGTTTGTGATTGACGACAAGGGCGTTTTGAGGCAGATCACCATCAATGACTTGCCCGTGGGTCGCTCTGTGGATGAGACTCTGCGCCTGGTGCAGGCCTTCCAGCACACCGACAAATACGGAGAGGGTAAGGAAATTCCCGTCCTGTATATATGAAAATAGCACCCGGTGTACAATGTACATAAAAATGAATAGTGTGCTGATGTTGAGTTACTGCTCGGAGCTGAGTAAACAAATGACCTGAGTATAGAAACTCCTCATCCTCTCTGTTGGTTCTCAGGCAGCAGGGAGAAGAGTTGTGTAGCCATTACACTCCAATAATGAATGCTAACATGAAGTGCCTAGTTTTTTGTTTTTTTTTTTTTTTTTTGTCTGCCTTTTTTCTGTTACAGGAACCTTTTTTAAAACCCGTCTTTGTAAAATATTTCAAGTTGAGCTGCCTGTAGCTGTAAACTGACTCACAGGGTTTAGTTTCTTTTGGATATGGCCTTGCGTTGTCGCTTCACCCTCTAGGTTATTTACACATGTACTTTGTCCTCTGGGTTTTCAAACATCCTTGGCTGCTGTTGAGACATAATGGTGCACTTTGTCCTTTCTCCCTCTCCACAGTGTGCCCCGCTGGCTGGAAACCTGGCAGCGACACCATTGTCCCTGACGTGGAGAAGAGCAAAGAGTTCTTCTCCAAGCAGTGAATGTGAAGGTTCTCCGCTGACCTCCTAACCATAGCACTTGCCTTCAGATGAGAGATGTCCCCCACCCTGTGAAGCAGTATCCCATGGCGTCCAGTATAATCTACTAAACCCCACAAAAAAGATCGTGTATTGCAACTCTTATCTTCGTTTGTTCCGTTTACAGTCGGTGGGGCAGCCTCATAGTCTCAAGCACTGAACGTCTAGTTGTTTTGTTCCTTTTTCAGAAAAAAGTATTGATGTTTTTCCCTGCTGTCATGAATAATTCATGTAACCATCTTTATTAAAGCAGTGGGAAAACAATGACTGTTTTGCCTGTCAGTCGCAGCAACACAACACATTATGAATGTCATTTCAGGTGTAACCTCTAGATGGAGCCATAGTTCTTTCTGGATCTGAGTGTATTGCTATGCCTTTGTGAACACTGAACTTGCTATGTCAGAGTCTCCTATGCCTGTGTCATCATGTGGCTGTGAAGTCTTGGTTAATGTTGGAGTTATTGTGGTCACTGACTCAGCAGAAACAACCAGGTGTTGCCAAACGGCACCAAAGCCTGTTGGGAAAGATTGGATTGTTGAAAATGATTTAATACAGAGCTGCATGACTATCCCAACTACACATATCCTACCTATTGCTGTAAGAACAGTAACCTACCTATGTTTCATGTCTAGTGGAATAATTGTGTCCCCCTTTTTTCCCCAAATTTCTTGAGGAAGTGTCATTGGGCAACACCAGGGGCCTCACCAGTCCCCTTTTACTGCTGCACAGGCCTCAGTATAAATGTTATATAGGTGGTACACTTTAATGCTAAAGTAAATAATATAATGTATAATAATTGTGCCCTGGTGCGGTTTAATGGCTGGAAGCCAAGGTAACCCCTGATTATATACAGAAACATAGTGGACATATCATCACTGTTCAGGTACAGCAGCCTAATGCTGGTTTATGTAAAAGTTTATCTTTTATCTTTAACACCTGCACACACAACTTGTCTTCCACAGCAGTTGTAGGCCAGCTACCTATGTGCCAGCTTCTGGTGACACTGATTCTTGTAAGTTCAAACCATGAGGAAAAATGGTTGCAAAAGGTTCCAGACAAACATGCAGAGTAGATTTTCTGTGTTGGTGAAGAGCTAGTCTTCTCAGCTTGTTTTGGGAAATTGAAAGCAGAATGGGGAAACTCCCTTAACTCGAATCAGCCACTCATCGACAAAACCTCCTCATTTACACGCACACACTCGCATATTGTGGTGTGAAGGGGAGAGCGCAGCATTTCTGACTGGCAATGTAGGAGGGAGTTCCCGGAAACCTGGTCACGATGTGACGTTTGTCAGCTAAATTGGCCATATATGGACTGACGTATGTACGTCAATAGGGAAACAATCCTACGCTGGGACGTCTCCAACGTCAAGCAACTGCGACTGTAAACTTGACTGCTGACCAGAAAGATCAGTGACAACAGTGCGGTTGCGCTAACGAGAATTACCGTGATAAATAATTCCCAAGAAGTGACGGTTTGAAATAGACATGACCTCAAAAAGAAACGGCACCAGATGCTTCTTTAGTTTCATATTTTCATTTACTTAAATATACTGTACAAGTAAAAAAAAGACAGGCTCGTCAGGCTCAACCTGGCAAACACAAATAACTTACATGAGAAGCACAAATACAATCAAACAAAAATGTAAACAGGCAAACCCGAGACGACACTTTTAAAAACGTATTCAAAAATGCCCGAAGTGTTGTAGTCTTATATGATTTCTGTGTGGAGTCCGTTTTCTTTCAGCCAAAGAAACCACACTGGTCCAGTTCAGTTGTCTCGTCCTGTGGACAGAGACGCCGC
Organism: Selene dorsalis; assembly: GCA_900303245.1. Classification (NCBI taxonomy): domain Eukaryota; kingdom Metazoa; phylum Chordata; class Actinopteri; order Carangiformes; family Carangidae; genus Selene; species Selene dorsalis. The sequence goes on along the minus strand of OMNW01035331.1, from coordinate 21,491 downwards.
GCATCGAGTTGTCAGTGCAGTCATTGCTCAGTGTTTTCAAAAGTGCATGGTTTCTTCAGTAAGACTTGACTTTGGGCGCTAACATGAGCTGGCAGCCACTGCTCACGTGTGTCATGACTTTCTGTTTGAGTTGGGCCACCTGCTCGCGCAGCAGAGAAGCCGTGTTTGACAGTCCGGCGTTATCCGTTTTCAACACTTTCACTTTGTCCTCCAGGCGAGCGATGCGCTCCAGCTTGCGCCTCCGACACTTGGAGGCTGCGAGCCGGTTCCTCAGCCGCTTGCGCTCCGCTTTGATCCGCTCCTGGTTCTCCAAATCGATGGGGGACATCGGCGGAGAGCCGTCGCTGCTCTGCATGTCGGGGACTGTCTGTGGCTCCTCTTTCAAGCCGCCGAAGCGCTGCGAGTGAATGGCAGCCCCCGGCAGGGAGTGCTGGAAATGGTGTGATCCGTGCGCAACGGCCTGAGGATGCTGGTGGTACTGGTGGGGGGGCAGGTAGCTGATAGTGGTGGATGGGTAGCTGGCTGCAGAGGACAGGCTGGGGTTAGTGGTGCAGCTGCTCAGGGTGGTGTACTCGAGCGGCTCTGGCTGCATGGAGGAGCCGAACAGGGAGGCTGGAGCCGAGCAGGCGATGCCGCCGGTGCCGATGGACACATTTGGAGGAGCCATCTGGTTCATCTTGTGCAGGTCGTCCAGCGCCTTAACAAAACCTTCAGCGAAGCCCTCCTGCTCCTCTGTGATGCCGCGGTTGTAGAGGTACTGGGCAGGTGTCGGCGTTGTAGTGATGACCCCGTTGCTGTTCTGGATGATCAGTCGCTCCAGTTCAGGAGAGGCGAGCTTCAGGGAGCCCACGTCCGCCGTGCCCGCTGAATAGAAATCACTGTCGGCACGCAGGTGCTGAGACTTGAAGTTTGAGTTCCGATATGAATCGGAGAAGTTCAAGTTCATATTCTGCTTTAGCAGCTTGTAGTCTGGCAGGGCTGCGCCTGGATGGCCATAAGCAGAGAGAAACGAGTCGTCATAAAAAGGTTGTTCCATTACTGTGGACATATTTCAAATCAGACAGTCAAATACAAGAGAGCGCTGCAAAGATGCTGCTCGGACACCGAGGCTTCAGTGTCCCAACTGATTCAATCTCCAGCACAAAGTCCCGCTGTATTATTATACTGACGATCAAAGTTATCAAAAACAGAGCAAAACTTCCAAAATAGTGGAACTGTACTGTACCAAGACGTCGGTTTGTACCTTTAGTCGGATTCAAAGCGGAGTCCAGTGACTAATTCAGGTGTTTTCAATCCACTCGTGTGTAGGAGTCTGTCCTGCTCTGTGTGAGAGCTGCGTGTCTGCCTCCTCTATACTGACAGCCGGCCGGCGCGCTCCGCTCGATTTATAGGATCCGGTACTACAAGCCCTTGAAGCTCCTCGCTGATTGGTTGTTTGTATCCCCGCCTCCGGGATTTTAGATAGAGTAGATGACGTTGTTGCCAGGAACAGGGACTGTAAACAAGACGAAGCCTTTTCGACGCGGGGGAAACTCAGGTAAACACTCAGAGTGGGGCGCCTCGTGTACATCCACACGCCTTTTTATTTATTAACAAGTCACGTTGAATGATCCCCACGCGCGCAGTCACTCAAAGCTCAAAGGGCCCGTTCCAGTCTTAGTAGGACACCTTAAACATCCCCCTGTGACCACTCTGTCTGTTTCTCTCAACAACAATCCCATCCGTCAGGATATATAGTCTACTCTGCTGCTGAGTCATGCCATCCAAACTGATATCGACCAGTCCATATTTGGGTGTCCTGGCGCACCGGTTCCTCCCTGACAGGAGCGGGAAACCAATCCCATCCTGGCGCGCTTCCAGTTCTCCGGGATGTGGGAGGCGGAGGAGGAGCACTGCCGCCCTCCTTCAGCCTGCAGGCAGGGAGAGGATGGGTAGGTGGTGGTAACTATTGGGCGTGATGTCCTCAAAAATGCTTGGAGCACAATTGGCATTTGGCAAGAGTTTGGAAAGAGATTCTCGTGTATCAGTCAAGAATGTGTCCATGTGATTGAAACAGAGATAAAAGTCAGATAAACCTAAATACTAATCAGTGATTCAGGGAGGTAATAGCTACTCTGTGATCTTATTCAGCAAAAACTGTTTTAGTGCTTTTGAGTTATCCTTGAGGAATTGCAGTCATATGATCACAGGCAAAATAAATTAGAAAAGAGAGATCCTGCAGCTGGGTCTTCCAATTGCTTGTTGTTTGGGTTTATTAGGCTATGTGTAGGCTACTGAACTCAACACGTTACTATAGAAATAACAGGAGCGTAAACAAATGACAGAGCTTTGAAGGTATTTGAGGGTAAAGACATAACCCTTGAGCTGAACACCTGTTTGACTGAAAGACGCCTTTGTCTTCTGTGTTTGGTAATGACCTCTGAATCACTATCCAGACACCATGCGCCCATGCATGTTAGCATCGTCTGATTTTTTGACTTTCCAACCCCTGCTCGTTGGCTACCTATCCCCAGACAAGTTCAGGTTTTTTGTGTTTATTTTTATTTTTTTCTTAATTCATGGCAGATTCACCAAAAACAGACCCAATTTTAAAAAGGTCTTTAAGCTCTGACACATATCAGCACAGCTATTTGACCTTGACATGTGATTTTTGAAGTGGGCTTCACCAGAGCTGCTGCTTTTTAGGAAAGTTATATAGAATATCTTTTGCAACAGCCATCACATCCTGCTCACTTCCTCAGTTTGTGGGAGTCAGGAGGTTCGGTCAGCTGTCATGCAGCGGTCAGTTTGAGCCAGGCTCCTCCCACTCAAACAGTGGTCTGATGTGCCAGTCACATCTCTTGTCAGTGCAGAAATCTAAGGGGGAAACAGAGAAACAGAAGTAGTTTCAGGGAAACAGAGTGAAGTATCACTCAGTGGTCAGTTCCAGTTTCAGAGTGACCTCATCCACTTACTAAAGGTCACAAGAGTCACGGCGAGTGAGATATCTCAAAACTGTAAAACCTCCTGTCACAGATTCAGTAAACATTTGCCTCTTGATAAAAGGTTCTTGGGGTGACCAATTTTGATAGTGTTTAGGGATTTTAGGTTCAATGTGTAGTGGTATGGATCAGTTTTGGATGAAGGGAAGAGGTGGATGGAGATGGATTCACTATGAGCAGATATTTTACCACACTTTGCTACCACACCACGTCCTTTTTTACAGTCACATGTCACTAACTCAGCACAGATATAATAAAATAAATGTACAAACATACATTATAATGTGAATTTTATGAAATGGTTTACTGCTAACATGCTGACACCTTCTTTCAAGGCTGTGTGTCTCTCTGTGGAGTATTAGAGCCTTGACCTGCTTTATTATTTAGAGAAAGACATGGAAGTCTCACTTAATACAGTCTTAAACCTTTAAATTGACATGAGGAAGAACCTCTTATTAGAAATATTCACATGTGTCTTTTCCTGCTCAAGAGCCTCAAAGAGGAACTATGCAAGTCTGGTCCCTGTCCCTCTGTTTTGCTAACCCTCCTCCGGGCCATGTGCATTTGTTTTTGACAAAGCCAGCGAAAAAGTAATCCATGGAGTGCTGGATAACATTATATAACATATATGATGTTACAATGTGTATATTTGTGTAGTCCTAACTGTAATAAACAAAAGATTATGGGGTGTGCAGAGACGAGTACAAGTACTGCACTGATGTTGCAAGGTTGGTTTTCAGCCAAGAGACACCAGGTGGAAGACAGAGAGCCTCCATTCTCCCTGTAACAAGTTACAAGTCATGTATCTAACCATCACAGTTACTCTGAAGCTGTTTAATGAAGGTAAAAATGTAGCATAGCTATGGTAAAAATCCTGCAGAGTTCCTCCTTAATGGGCTCTGAAGCTCTGGACAATGTCTTGCTTACGTGTGCATGATTCCATGTGGCAACACATGGGAATTCTTAGAAGCACCTCATACATGCAATTTTGTCAGCTTTTTGAGCTCTGGTGTGATTGAGGCTGACAGATAGGGTGACAGAGAAACAAGAGCAACAGCGGAAATATGCAGAAAAAAAAGCTGAACACCGCTGTGGTGTGTATACAGTAGGTGCAATCAGCCTCTGCAGCACAGATGGCCCCTGTGGCTGAGCCATATAAAGACACATTCTTCTGTTCTTTGGCTATTAGCACCTCTCTG
>OMNW01035331.1:0-14209 GCA_900303245.1 Selene dorsalis | reverse complement strand
CCCGATATAGGTAATTTTATATCCCGATAACGATATATATCCCGATATAGTATTTTTTCTTAAAAAATATATATATATATATACAGGGTTTTTCCTGCATAGAGAATTTGGTGGCAGCCACCACAACATTTCTCACCGCCACCAGCTCAGGAGTCAGTGTTATTTTTATTTTTTTTCTCAGGCTTTTTGTGCATTTATTTTGAAAGGACAGTTGGTGAGAGACAGGGAGAAGGGAAAGGGGCTGCTGGGTGGAATCGAACCCATGGTCACTTCAGTGGGCGTGCCCTACCAAGTGAGATATATGACACTCGTGGCTCAGATTAAATACGCTGAGCCACGGAGTATCACTGGAACAAACATGTCCTGCGACCTGTAGTAACGTTAACGTTGGTCAGCGGTGTTAGCTGCTAACGTTAATGTTAGTGTAGCAACAGAGCTAACCCAGTACCCCACATGTTAAAATGATGATATAAACAATAGAGGGTTATATCCTACGGTACACATTTTTATATCGCACTACAATATCGCACAGCACTAGGCTCAAGGGGAAGAAGTCATTTGATAAGATGCATGTTACATGCAGGCTTTTATATGCACTTTGCAGAGTTCGAAGATCAGATCATCACTAAAGTGCATGACATGAATAGATGAAATAAAATTTCAAATAGTCAAGAGCTGTTACGTTGACACGGTGTAGTCATTGATTTCCAAACATCATTTATGTATTTTATATTTATTTATTTACCTTAAAAGTTGCCAGTAGCCACTGAGCTGCACTGTGAGTTAAATGGTTAATTAGTAAAGACACACAAAGAAGACTGCCTGTTAAACCTGGCACCTCTACAGTGCTGCTGGAAATGAAAGCTATGTTTTCATTGTTTAACCTGTTAGCTTACTTTCACCTCAGCTTCTCTTATTGAGTGTTACTTATGCAGCTTCACTTGCTTGACACAAGTAAACTAATTGAAAATGCAGACCACCTGTGTTCATTCACCTTCTGCTCTCTGCTAGGCCATTTATCACCTACATCCATGGTATGGTATAATATTGCTGAGCTGGATATTTGTCTGATGCTGCATCATATTCTCAACATGATGAAACTGTTCATGAATTTCAGTCTAAATTCTGATCATGTTGTAGCTGACTGAACTATAAACTCATCACCCTGAGAATAGTGTTAACATAACCTTTGAAATCAGTAGTTAGCTCCAGTAGTTAAACAAATAGCACTATACCTGTGACTCTGACCATTTTATGGATGGATGGATGGATGGATGTGTGTATAAATATGTGAATGGTCCTATAAAATGGTTACATTGGTTTTTCATTTGAATTTTATATGAATTGTTGCAGTTGTGCATTCACATTGTGGAAGTAAAAACATGCTTTTAGTTTAGGTTATTCCAGAATATATTAATTTAAAATAAGTCCATGATCCCTGTCACAGTAAGACAGTGCTGTAACAGGGCATCTGTGGTTGTGATGCTAAGCACTCTGTGTTTCACCTTACAGCCTTTTTGCTCTGGCTCCTGGCTGTTGACACACAACTGCCTGGCAGCCTCTTTGTTTATCTTGCTTGTCTTAGCCACCTGGGTGCTCCCTGTGCAGAGGAAAAAACAAAAACACACTGAGTTTATAGGACTCTTGTTGTAGATATCTCAAAACGTGAAGGCCGTATTCACTTATCCTTCCCAAAACCCATCTGAAGCGATTTTCAGGCTCACAGAGAGGCCCAGCCCAGTGCTGTGTAGGCCCGGGCCAATAGAAGCTGTGCAGCCAGATGGATTTGAAAGGGCTCCTGAATAGACGATCCCAGTCTGATTCAGTGTGCTCAGCCAAACCCTTGGTAATTGCAAAAACAGCACTTGGTCCGCTAATAATGGGTGCGTGTCATCTCCAATCCTCAGTCCGCCTGTCTGTCCATGCCACAGAGGCAGCAATTACAGACTCAGGCTTGCCACTGCTGGACATGCACACAGTAAGGCCAGAGGAACAGTAGACCTGTGTGTGTGTGTGTGGTAGATTAAGGGATGCATTTGTTACTGAAAGAGGTGAATGTGTGTGTGGATATTGGAAAGGGTAAAAGGTGACTTGTTGCTAAGCTTAGATTTTTGAGAATAGATCAGTTATCTCACTTGGCAGAGCGTCCACATCATTTAAATGAAAATTATTGTAATAACTCTTGTCACTACTGATGTAAAACTGCCAGCTTCTGATACGTTATCGATTAGTTATCTTCAGGTAAATGTGCCAATATTCCATAAAAATGCTTTGTCATGCTTTGCCATTTTCCAGTTTATTTTTCCTGGTTCAGTTTCTTCATAACTGTGTCCTGAGATGATATTCACGACATAGCAAATCAAAACTCTCTAATGATGGGTAGGAAGATGCAAAATCCGGTGTATATGTATTTTTTATACTGTATATACACTGACAGTAAAAGAACCTTAACCTTAAAATGCAATATCTAAGGACTTCCAAAGTCAGTGAATGTGTCAGTTTTCTTCTTTAAGTTGAAACCTCTGTTTTTATTAAGTGCTCTTTTTTTTACTGCTCAACTAAGTGTGATAACTAAGACCTTGTGTGAGCAGCACAGTTGGAAATCTCTCTGAGTCACTTCCTTTACTAAACACTCTCATGGCTACCCATCCATGACTCCTACAATGGCCATCACGAGGATTTAATAAAACATCGACTGATCTTTCCTGTTACGCTGCTATTGTTTTATTTGATTTTCTCTACAGAGGCATGACGAACTGGTGTCATGGCAGACAATAGCACAGAGTCAGGGTCTGACCCCAAAACTAATTTGCCAGCTTAAGCTCTTTTAACAAGTGGCAGTTTCTCTAGTTCTCAGTTTGTTTACATCTTGTTCTGCTCTCCTTTTATTTGTTTTGATTTTCCTTTTTTTTGTGCAAACTGCTCAAGTAATTTTGGAAAAAAAGTTCTAGGACTTCTCCCTTTTCCTTGCTTTCATAATCATGGGCCCTTCAGCTTGCTTTTGGCAAGTTCCTGTTTGAGTCTTAAGCTTTATCCAGTAGTATCCAGTGTATTTATCCAGTTCAATAATTTGAAGTGACCACACAGTTTCAACACAAATATCAACTCTGTCACAGTGCTGATGTGTGGTAACCAGTTCTTAAGTTGAGAACTTTGTTTTTCTTGTAAATTGCTCAGTTGTGTTTCTTGAATTTCCTTGCTTATGATTTGCTAGAAGACATAATCTGCTTTTGATTTAGTTGGACTGTGGTTGCCATTAAATTGTACCACACCAGCTAGGGTCTGGTTGCTGAAGGAGTCAAAGGTCGGGGCAGAATAGCTTTAAGCAGCAACAATATGTGTGAAATTGGACATGGCTTTGTACCATTTCTTTATAAATGCATTGATGTCCTAGGGCAGCTTCTGTCAACACCGTCTCACAGACAGGTAGCAGCACAATGTGGGCATCCAGGATATGTAAGATGAAGGCTTGGAAGTGGAGATGAAGGCTTCTGTCGGTCCTTTCTGCTGTCAATCGTCATGGGGAATATCAACTCTCTCTCCCCAACAAGAGTGATGAAGAGCTGGAGATGTTGATGAAGATTCAGAAAGTAGACATTTTGTCAAATCATATCAGTACTTGTGTACATCCCACCAAATGGGTACTGCTGAATCTCCATCTGAAGTTCTCCATGAAATCGTTGCTAGGATACAGACTAAACATCCTGAGGCACCTTTAATGATATCAGGAGACTTCAGTCATGTTTCCCTGATGGACTCACTGAGGGATGTGGTGGAGAGATGAACACTGAGGGTGGTGGAGGCCATTCTGGACGGCTCTGATCATCCACTTCATGGCACCTTGATGGACCAGGAAGCAGTGGTTGTGGACGGCTCCTCTCTCTTTGCTGCAGGACGGAGAAATATAGGAGATCCTTTGTACCTTCAGCCATCAGGCTTTTTTGATTCTTCTGCAAGTGGTGATGAGCTGACAGACAAATGAACTTCCCTTTGGGGATTAATAAAGTCATTCATATCGTATCATATGTAATTTAACATAGAGTTTAGAGTTTTTCCATGCCTAGTTACTATTATAATGTCAGTCATCCTTGATTCCTGACTGAGTATTTTAGGTAAAGTTTTTCTTCTCACATTGTTCAGTCTGCCTACCACTGATAACAGACACACCCTGGTCAGGCCATTGTGAGGGAGTTTCAGTGTTTTATGGTGTGCCCTGACTAGATGCCTGACGTTTATTAGACAACATTAACATACATTGTCTACCTTGTCATAATATATTTGTACAGTGTTACAAAAATTCACAAGTGCAGGAATTCAGTCTATCATTATGTATGTCCTGCACCAATCATTGTGACTGTATGAGCTGGGATATTATGAAAAAAACTGATACATTGCCAAAAGTATTGTTTTACCAGATATGTAGTCTGTAACCTTTTATGTGCCTGTTTCACTGTGCTCATGAACAGTGGCACTGGTGATCATGAGGGCAATTGTCGCCTGCTCATGCCTTAGCAAATGTCAAGATGATATTTGACTTGTTTTCTCATTACTGTAGTAACTTATTATTATTTGTAGTATTAAATTACTACTAATTTTAATTTGCCCTGGCACAGTTTCATGTATATAACCAACACTTGCCTTTGCAAAATCCGCCATTGCTTAAAGTCCCTATTGAGACAAGGAGGACGTGTAGGTACAACGAAAGGTGATGGACAGGACAGATCTTCTCTGCTCGTGTCAACATTTTTGGAATGACGGAAGGAAGAATAATTCAGACATATTGCGCATCCAGTCATGTCATGTTGGAACTGTTGGATCAACTAAAGTCTGATTTAGAGCCATTCATAGGGAGTTGGGTCAAAAGTTCTTTCATCTTTGTGTTTCCTCGCGTCTGGGTCATTCCAGTGCGCTGTAGCAGTTTTTCATGTGTGTTAAAAGTCCTTTCAATGCCATTATGCACACCACACGTCTCTCCTTCAGTGCGCTCCTCTCCCCTTCTCTCCTCACCTCTCCAATTCCTGGCTGCTCAGCTCTGGCCCCATCTCTGATCCATCTCACCAATGCGTTTAGATCCTGAGCTCTGTGCCATGGCTCGTACCTCTGGTCCAATGAATGACAGCAGGTTTCCTAGTTTCCTGCTCAGCTACAGTGGGCTGCCCCTGCTGCTCAACACTGATCAGGGCTCCTTGTTTGCTGAAGTTTTATGATAAACCAAATTTTCTTTTGTTCTTCACCTTATATCTCCCCATCTTCACTTCATCTGTCCTCTTCTTGTTTTACCAACCACATTTAGTTTCTTACAGATAATCTCCCACGTTTCTTCTGCAGTAGATTACCTGTTTTGTGTGTGCTAACCAAACATGCAAAATTTTACCAGGAGCATGCAATTTAGCACCAATTATCTGGGATCTTAGCAAATCAGGCCCTTAGTGCATATGGAAGCTGGAAAACCTAGAAAGAACCCACACAGACATGGAGGGAACCCAGAAAGGCCCCAATGCTAGGAAACAAACCCAGGAGCTTCTTGCTGAGAGGTCAGAGTCTAAACCAGCACACCTCCATGCTGACCATGTTTGGATTGTCAGAGCCTTTCTGTCAGAAATTGGATAGATTTAAAGCAGCGTTTTGTGTCTGGTGAAAATCATTTGATCCACTACAAAAATGATGATTAAATGTTGAATGACTGACTTGGCAGCGCCAAACCAAGTCCAGCACCAAATTGAATTTCCTTTTCTGAGCACTTAAGGACAAATACAGGTACCATTACCTTAGACAGTTTGGCCTTTAACTGTCCTAGAATTGTTGACTAAGCCACACAGACACACAGCATATGTGTGCAAAGTCGCACTGCTACAAATAAACAGCGCATGAACATGCACACACAATTAGTTTTCTAAAATTGTTCTGGCCTGGGTTGTTTATCCAGCAGTAAAATGCCCTACAGCCACATGGCCACTGAAACAAGTATAAAAGCAGAGAGTGCAAAGTTATGGGATGCTTTATTTTTAGTGTTAGTCATTATAATTCAGGGGAGAATTGAGCAAAGTTAATGAAGCGAAGATTAAAAGTGAAAGGAGAAATGTGATTATTATGTGCCTCCAGTGCAAACCAAATCAAGGTCAAATGTTACAGGCTTTTGGGCAAAGGCAAGGAGGTAAAATAGTTTGAATGTTTACTCACTAATGAGATTATTTAATTTTAGAATTCTTGCGGAAATGTTCTCATGGATGGACAGTCTGAAGATGTGCTGTCTACTGATGTTAAAATGGGGTGAGGAAGTCAAATGGTGAAGTTGAAATGTCATTCAGTGTAAATGTCAGGATTTGAATGTTTGAATTTCAATGTTTTTTTCTACTGTTCAACCATAATAGACCATTGGACCACAGATGTCTGTCCTAACAGAGACAGCTCTGTCATGGCCTTTGTCCTGTTCAGGTGACTGAATTAAGGAGCCCTAAGCTCTACCAGAGCTTTCATAGGGTGAATAGCACTATAAGATGAACCTTTTTTAAATATAGCCTTTTTCCAAATAAAGGAGGCTTGAGTCATTTATAACTAATCCTAACCTCTTAGTGAATCATGATAAAGTTACTTAGTGACAGAGACACAAAGCTACTTTTTTTTCCAAAGTGGAAAAGTAGAGTGGTAAAACCTGACACGGACCATGACAGTTCTTACATTGATCTCCTGAAAGTGATATCAAATATGGTTACATGTATCATGTAGAGTTTAGATCAGGCATCTCAGACTCATTCCACAAAGGGAGCAAGCAGCAGCACACCAGACTTGACTCAATTAATCAACTGATCTCAGTCTTCAGACAGTTGATTGGTCAAACTGTGTGTTCTTGGTTGGTTGGAACAAAAACCTGCAGCCATGCCAGCCCTTTGAGGAATTGGTTTGAAATGCCTGGTTTAGATGAACATAATTTCTGGTAGACAAGGACGAATAATGTCAACACACACCCACAGTATTGTCACAGTCGGCTAAATAATGGGATAATAATTGGAAATTGCAATATGGCCACTTATAATTTCCAAATTGCATGAGCTGCAGTCATTTTGATAAAGGTGAAATCTGTCACAACTTTCCATTACAAGTGTTGTGGTGCCAGAGAGATGCCCCAGTTAAAAAATTATATTCTCCACCCTGAAACAAACAATGTTGTTTAGTACAAGAGCCAACAAAAGTCACATTTAGTGAGTTTCCGGTTTTTGTGTTTGTGCATGTAAACATCATATCCCGATTTCAGAAACCAGGACACGCCAGTATCCTGGTTTTGAGAAACACGGTTTCGCTACCCGGAGAACTCCGAAAGAGAACGGGATACTGTGGCATGTATACGCCTTATTCCGGTTTCTGATAGCTGCGACTCTACGCAGGTGCAGGCAATGAAAAAAACTCATCACATGTCACATAATGTCACACAAGTTGACCTGAAAGTTTTCCCTCCACTCGGAATCCATAAATTGCATCAGCACGATCCTGGACCACCATTCACGGCTGTGTATTTTCATCCATCTCTCCCTCGTCCAACGTGATGGTAGTGACAAGCAGAGAGTGGTCAGAGGTGAGGACATGTTGTCGCTCTCTTCTTCTGTTGCTAGATACAAGATGAATGAGCCCTACATGCAACGAGATCAGCGTTTAACAGCGCCAAACCGGCAAGAACAGATTTTAAAATTGCAGCGATTTGTGTTGTAAAAAATAAACATCACAGGTATTCATCATGTAAACAGGGATATGAATAACCAGGTTTGTCTGCATGTAAATGCAGTATTACGAATATGATCATAAATGGGATATGGCTAATTACCGGGATACTCAAGTCCATGTAAACACACAGATTGTTATAACACTCTATACTCAACTTATATTGCAATTCCAACATCTGCCAAAATAATCATGATATGATCTTTATTGCATATTGCTCACTCCTACATTGCACTACAAGCCCTCTGTTCTCTCTGACTGTAGCTGCTTAACACAGTGAGTGAAGGAACAGGAATGACTGCATGGCCATCACCTGCAATATATGAAATGAGTGAATCACAAGTAACTCCGGTTCTCTAGTGACTGTACAAAGCAGCTGTACAACATGGCCATATCGTGTACGATGCATGAGTCCATTGCTGCTGTGGCACTGTAATTAGGTGAAACACCCTGAATTGTAAGACCAAACATCATCCACGATAGGACCAACTTCAACCTCCTATAAGTATAAATGTAGTGGAAACCATAACTAGTAGCCTCCTCACACACAAGTGAGAATTTCCTTGTTTTGTGTGTTATGATTCACATTTTTTTGTGTTTTGAAGAGAGAGTTCAGTAACATCCCCTTTTTTATCAACTACCTTCTGATCTGTAGTCTCACATTGTATTATTTCATGAATGGAGCAACATTTTAATCCCTCCTTACCCACCCTCTCGTCAGCCTAAATTTTACTGAGAGATGTGTAAACTAACAGAGGACTTTTGTTATGTTAACTCACGAAACAGACAGTAAATTCAGCGGCCTTGCTCTCTCTGAAGCCAAGCCTTTTGGTAATATTTCCTCTGAGAGGAAAAAAAAAACAGGGGAACACTTTAAAAGTCAGTCAGGAAGAGAGGGAATGAGGAAAAGCCCCGAAGGCAAATGGCAGGGAACAGCCGTGCCGTTAGACGGAGCTACTTTAGCTGTCATGCAAGAGTACATGAACGCACCAATGAACGCACATAGTCTGCATCACTGAGCACATACACAAAGACAGCCATGGTGATGATGATGGTGCCTTTACCCAAGATACTTCTTACGGTGAATTGAGCTACTGTAAATAACACTGAAAACATTTTATCTGAAATAACAATGCTGTCGTTTAGTTGTGAATTCATTAAACCAGTAAAATGGTTGTGAATCCAGTGTTAGTTAAATGTGCATTTAATCATTTTGGATCAGTTGAGTTTGTTTGTTATAATACAGATCAAAACATTTTTCTAATTTTTATGTTATGTCTATCCTTGTATATTTTTTACAAGGAGAGAAACAGCACACGTGTGTGTGATTGACCCCAATATCACGTGACTGTTAGAAAAGCAACTGACCTCAAAGCCATACAATCTGCTGCATAGTTAGAAGTCGACCAACAAGTCAAACCAAGTGGCTTAAACTCTCCAGAGATATTTGGTTTGTCAGAGCTGATTAGACCCAGGGAGGCGTAAGCAGACACTCAGGCATAAGACGTGGTGGCGTTGAGTCGAGCCGTTGGCCTGAGCCTGTTTACTGGACGATGTGTTAGGACAGGGAGAGTGAAGCGGAGAGCTCGTACGGATGGAGATGATGACGGTTGATTTGTCTCACACAAGTCTCTCTATTCTCTCATCGTATTTAATGACACTTTCTGTTTCGTTTCTCAGCCAAATCTTATTATCTGGTAATTGTGTTTGCTTGTGCAGGCATGCGTGAATCTTTGGTTCAGATGTGTGTGCACAAGCACATTTGTTATAATGGCTTTATGCCCGAGACACATGTTTGCATGTTTATATATGGTGAGAGAGTGAGATAGGGTGTGTTTTTCTCAGTGTGTGTGCTGCAGAGAAACACTATGGAGCTTTCTGTCATAGCTCATCACACCGCGAGATCACGCTACACGATGTGACAGTGCACAGTGCAGCTCAGCAAGTGGCGCTGGGATTTTAATTGATGTTAAAACCACCAAGCACTCAAAGCGCTGATGGGTACAATGTATTGAGAGAGAGAGATAAAAGCGTGGTAAAAAGCGTGATGGTATCTGCACGATTGTATAATTGTGAAACAAGGCAATTTTTAAGATAGAAGTTTTGTAAACATGAACATATGATGCTGATTTGATGGTGTATGCATTGCGATGTGTGAGAGAAAAGGTGAGCCTCTTGGAATAGCTACATTGTCAGGAGATTTCAATGTTTTTTCATGACATTTGGTCATGTGTGATAACACTTTCAGTGGTGATCTTATGTAAACTCATCTTGGGAAAGTGGTATGCCACTTTCAATGGATGAGAAATATACCAAATAGCTGCATTCATCTATCATGCCAGGAATAGCATTATTGACTCTGAAGTGTTGAGATATAGAAATGAGCAAACTTTGATAACTGACAACTTTGATCACAGATATTACATGAAGATAAAAAAAAGTACAACATGTTCCTCGGGAATAAATGAAAAGTATAAAAACTGTTGCCAAATTATTCTAATACTTCAAATATGTTTTCAAAATCTCTGGATAAATGTGTCTGTTTTTGTTAATTAAATAAACTGAAAATGGCCATATTGTGTGACTTCTTCTTGATCTACACCTCTAGGTTTGTACTTAAATTGGCACAAGACGTTTTGATCTTTAGGTTGGACCTTTGCAGAAACATGCAGTTTTTTATGGACTGGTTAAAGGGTTTTATTGAAGATTGAGGCTATGTATTTATGTTCTAAAACTGTGCCGTACAGTTCAGCTCATTCAACTTAAGTACGTTTTTATCCTGAAGGCAAGCAGCAGCATTAAGATCGTGTCCCTCCACATAGCCCTTTCAGCATTTTTCTCTCCAGCCTCCAAACGAGTTAAAGCCAAATCCTCTGCATATGACCCTCCTTAGTCTTGTATTAGACAAAAGTGATCCTCTGTTAGCTTGGTGCACTGAGCTTATTAAATGATGATGAGTCTCTCACACTGAGTTAACTCACTTGGATAGGAAATACAGAGGTGCACTGGGGTAAATTAGTATGGCTTTGTCTTAACCTACCATAGCTTGGCCTGGCGGGCTATTGTAAAAAAAAAAAAGCACCTTTAGACCGTCAACAAAGCTAATATTAGCTTAGCATTAGCGTTAGCAAACAGGGGGCTTAATCAGGCCGTTGGGCTGTCAAAACGTATAACTACATGCTTCCAAGGGTCCCTTTGGAGTTATAATCCTGGGTCTCGGCAGGCGATGACCTCATGGGCTGGACTGGTGCCTGTGGGAGGATTGGGGAAACTGTGTGTGTCTCGCAGGCCACTCACTGAGATTTGTGTGTGTGTATCTGCGTGCGTACTTTTCTGGTTGATTGTTTTATCGAGGCGAACGATACAGAGAGACTCCACTGACACCGGCGAGTTGAACTTTACAAACAGGCACCAGAATAGAATTCCAGCTGTTTTGTTTGGGTATTTCTGTGCAGTATCTCATGGCGCTGCAGTGTGTGGAGGCCCCGGGATATGAGAGCAATGATATTTCAATTGTCTCCGTGCCACATTGCATTAACAGCGTGCCTTGTTTTTCCTCATGGCTACGAGATAATTGAAAAGGTTAACCTGTCAGTTTTATCTTATGTTATTTGTCTTTGCCCAGACTTAAATAATGGCTGGGGACATCCGTGACTGGCAAGATGGCACGCTCACTTGAGTCTGCTATGACCAAAAAGCCATCTCCGCTGATGATTCAGTACTATAAAACCAGATGGGATGTTACTGAGATCAACATTACACCAATCTCCAGCAAGACAAGGAAACAAAAATTTCCAATTTATTGTATATAGCACACTTGAACTGTATCAGTAAAAAAAAAAAGACCCATGATGATAATCCAGCAAGGCTGCAGACCACCCTTTTATGAGAGTCTCGATCCAAGAGAGTAGGGCTTTGGGGTTAAAATAACTCCACATCTTCACACAGAAAGCTTTGGAAATTGGAAGTCAGTTGACTGAGTTAAATGCGCACACATGCATGCACACAGACACACACACACACACACACAGAGAGTGAGGCCAGGGACTCTAGAGGCAGATTGCTTTGCTGTCAGTGTAGGGGACTGTCAATATCTCCAGCCAGCCATGGGCATCATCAGAGAGACCCAGGACTGACTGGCTCCACTGAGCTCCACAGCAGAGGCAACCTGTCAGCCTGATGCAGAGGGGTTCAGGAGTTAAGAGTCTTTATGAAACGTGGTACTGTACTGAGAGCCCTTTGCCGATGGCCTCCACGCTGGTATGCAGAGAAGGCGACGCCGAGATGTGACGTGGAGATAGCCACTAAGATGTGTCCGAGACGGGCCCCTGGAATTGGAAGTTTTAATGCGGAGAGCTGACACGTCGATGGCACCAAAGCTATTTTTAGTGTGATCTCAAAATGACCTGTAGACATCCATAAAAGTTAAATGTGGTACATATTCTGATGATTCAACAAATATTTTAACAGCAACTGACATCCGCAAGCATGGAGGGGATCTCAGCAGACAACTTTAAATCTTAATAACAGGTTAGGGTCATTGTGAAAATTGAAAGCATTGCCCCAGAGTAAACTAGAAATCTTCAGCAAAGTTGTGTACAGTAATGGACAGGTCTGTGTAAAACATACCGCAGCCGTGACATTATGTACAAAGTAAGGCTGGAAAAAAACAGTTTTAACTGAACTCACAACCTGTTTTTGTCCAACTGCTTGTTCAAAACTTTCGTATTCTTCCACATTTTGTGCCTTTTTCAAAGGTAGATGCAGCACCCAGACGGGACACCTGGTAAATAACTGAGTCTATCTTGAGAATTACTCTGATGTGGCATTGGTTTCAAATGGAGAGAACTTATGTTAAACTATCTAGTTAAGCTGGGACTTACTCAGACTAATCAGTGTTATTATCAGATAGACTAGACAGTTTGAAGATTAAATTTTTTTTACCAGCAATAAAATGGTTCACAGTGTATCTAGATGAGCCTAACAGGCATCAGTTGCTGTCTTAATAAAGACTCTGAGCCTCCTGTATTTTTCAGACGTGCACCTCTCATCCATTCTCACCTTATACATCCACTACATGGTTTAGACATATATTGTGTGCTGAAAAGATAAACAACCTGAGCCCCTTTAGTGGTTATTATTACACCAAGAGAGGCATGATGGATGTAATGAATTTGAAACACACGCTGTAAGTTAAAGTGATGGATTACCATCTCCGTGCCCTAAAAGACTCACAGATGCTGTGCTGTTGGACACAGACACCCTCACCTTCAGGCTGCGCTATATCAGCACCCACTATCTCGGTTCGTGTGTATGCGCTGGCATGTGTTGGAGTAGTGTGTGTGCGTGTGTGTGTGCGTGCTCTTGCCCCCTGGATGTGTGTGTCCATCCTCTCTCCATGAGAACTAGCCCTCTGGCCTTCCAGCTGAGTTCACAGATCCAAAGTCGAGTTAATCTGGTTTTACCTTTAGCCCCAAAAACAACACAGGAGTAATCCAGGAACAGCTGTAATCAAGCATGAAACCACTGATGGCTGCATGCTAGCTGGGGTCAGGGAGCACAACAGGAAGAGACCTTGAGAGAACTCTGGGACATTGAACTAATAGTCAAACATCATGTGGCTGTGGCGTTGAAATATATGCTCTGTCATGTTGCTACATGTGCAAATTAATCTGACTTTACGATGAGTTCAGCCTATTTGTTTTTCATGATCTCATCCTCTCTGAAGCCATTTGCTTTCCTCACAGCTTGTTTAGTAAATACATGACGGATATTTTCTAACTACAAATAGCCATTCTATGTTACGCCGTTCTATTCCCTACGGCATCCTGCAGTGTCACATTACCAATTACAACTGTGCTGGTGTCTCCAGCAACATGTCAAGGAGCCGATCCGGTTGATACTGTCTGTCTGAAGTGAAACTGTTTGGACCACTGTCAGTGAATCTCTGTTTCAACACACTTGGAACAATTATATAAGGAGGCTGGGGACACAGAGACCGAGCGAGAGAGAGAGGAGACAGGAGGGAGAGGGGAGAGGGTACAAACAGATGAATAAATGAGTTAAGTGGAGAGAAGGGAATTTGTGCTTTCACCGTCCCCTCCAGCCCTCTCACCCCCTCCCCTCCCGTTGGACGGTCGAATGTGTGCTATAAGTGGTCTCCCCCCTTTCCTTTCGCTTCAGTGCTCCTCCGCTCGTCTCCCAACAGAAATTGCTCCGTGGCATTAAATATGTAAAATTAGCATTTTAAGTAGAACACATTTCTGTGTCGCGCCCTGCTCTCCCCGCTCTCCCCCCTCTGCCTGCCGCCCAGCCCTGAGCATATAAGCCACACAAACTCATGCATGCATATGATATGCATTTGGTCATCTCCATGGCAACATTGGTGGGGGAAGGGAGGGGCTGAAAGACAGAAGGATGAAAAGGTGTAATCATTGAAAGTAGATCAGATCGTATTTATTTCTTATTTATTGAGTTTTATCAGGGAGTAAGTCAT
>OMNW01035330.1:0-12299 GCA_900303245.1 Selene dorsalis | reverse complement strand
ACGTCGCCCGGACTGGCGTCACCGGGGCCCCACCCTGGAGCCAGGCCTGGGGTTGGGACTCACAGGCGAGCACCTGGTGGCCGGGGCTTTACCCACGGGACCCAGCTGGGCACAGCCTAAAAGAGTGACGTGGGCCCACCTTCCCCTAGGCCCACCACCCGCAGGAAGGATCTGAAGGGGCCAGTGCCTTGTGGTTTGGGTGGCGGTCGTGAGCGGGGGCCCCGATGACCCAATCCCTGGACAACAACTGTAGCTATGGGGACATGGAATGTCACCTCGCTGGGTGGGAAGGAGCCTGAGCTGGTGCGGGAGGTTGAGCGGTACCGACTAGAGATAGGCGGGCTCACCTCCACGCACAGTCTGGGCTCTGGAACCCAACTCCTTGAGAGAGGCTGAACTCTCTTCTATTCTGGAGTTGCCCGCGGTGAGAGGCGGCAAGCTGGTGTGGGCTTGCTGATAGCTCCCCAGCTTAGCCGCCATGTGTTGGAGTTCTCCCCACTGAACGAGAGGTCTGGGATAGGTCTCTCACTGTTGTTTCGGGCTATGGACCAAACAGAAGTGTAGAGTACCTGGCCTTCTTGGAGGCCCTGGGAGGGGTACTGGAAAGTGCTCCAACTGGGGACTCCATTGTTCTGCTGGGGGACTTCAATGCTCACGTGGGCAGCGACAGTGTTACCTGGAGGGGTGTGATTGGGAGGAACGACCTCCCCGATCTGAACCCGAGTGGTGTTCTGTTATTGGACTTATGTGCTAGCCACAGTTTGTCCATAATGAACACCATGTTCGAGCATAAAGGTGTCCATCACTGCACGTGGCACCAGGACACCTTAGGCCGGAGGTCAATGATCAACTTTGTAGTTGTGTCATCTGACCTTCGGCCGTATGTCTTGGACACTCGGGTGAAGAGAGGGGCTGAGCTGTCAACTGATCACCACCTGGTGGTGAGTTGGATCCACTGGCAGAGGAGGAAGCGGGACAGACTAGGCAGGCCCAAACATACTGTGAGGGTCTGCTGGGAATGTCTGGCAGAACCCACCATCAGAGAGGTCTTCAACTCCCACCTCCGGGAGAGCTTCGAACAACTCCCGAGGGAGGCCGGACACATTGAATCTGAAGACATTGAGTCCGAGTGGACAATGTTCTCCACCTCCATTGTTGATGCGGCTGTTCGGAGCTGTGGCCGCAAGGTCTCCAGTGCCTGTTGTGGTGGCAATCCCCGAACCTGATGGTGGACACCGGAAATAAGGGATGCCGTCAAGCTGAAGAAGGAGTCCTATCATGCCTTGCTGGCTCATAGGACTCCTGAGGCAGCTGATGGGTACCGGAAGGCCAAGCGTACTGCAGCCCAGGCAGTTGCGGAGGCAAAAACCTGGGTCTGGGAGGAGTTCAGGGAGGCCATGGAGGAGGACTACCGGTCGGCCTCAAAGAAATTCTGGCAAATTGTCCGGCGCCTCAGAAAGGGAAAGCAGTGCCCTGCCAACACTGTTTACAGTGGAAGTGGGGAACTGTTGACCTCGACTGGGGATATTGTCGGGTGGTGGAAAGAATACTTCGAGGATCTCCTCGATCCCACCATCAGGTCTTCCACAGAGGAAGCTGAGGCTGGGGACCCAGAGGTTGATTCATTCATCACCCAAGTCGAAGTCACTGAGGTAGTAGGGAAGCTCCTTGGTGCCAAGGCACTGGGGGTGGATGAGATCCGCCCTGAGTACCTCAAGTCTCTGGATGTTGCAGGGCTGTCTTGGCTGACACGCCTCTGCAGCATTGCAGTCAGGGACAGTACCTCTGGACTGGCAGACCGGGTGGTGGTCCCTCTTTTCAAGAGGGGGGGACCGGAGGATGTGTTCCAACTATTGGGGATCACACTCCTCAGCCTCCCGGGGAAAGTCTACTCCAGGGTACTGGAGGAGAATTCGGCCAATAGTTGAACCTCAACTTCAGGAGGAACAATTCAGTTTTTCGTCCTGGCCATGGAACACTGGACCAGCGCTATACCCTCTGCAGGGTGCTTGAGGGTTCATGGGAGTTTGCTCAACCAGTCCACATGTGCTTTGTGGACTTCGTGTCCCTCGTGGCACTCTGTGGGAGGTGCTCTGGGATTATGGGGTTGAAGGCCCTCTGCTGAGGGCTGTGCGGTCCCTATACGACTGGAGCAGGAGCTTGGTTCACATTGTCGGCAGTAAGTTGGACCTGTTTCCCGGTGTATGTTGGACTCTGGCAGGGCTGCCCTTTGTGGTTCTGTTCATTATTTTTATGGACAGAATTTCTAGGCGCAGCCAGGGGCCAGAGGGAGTCCGGTTCGGGAGCCACTGGATCTCATCTCTGCCTTTTGTGGATGATGTAGTCCTGTTGGCTTCTTCGGGCCAGGACCTCCAGCATGCACTGGGGCGGTTCGCAGCTGAGTATGAAGCAGGGGGGATGAGAATCAGCACCTCCAAGTCCGAGGCCATGGTTCTCAACCAGAAAAAGGTGGCTTGTCCTACTTGACCTACTAACTTTCACTAAAGCTAGGCTGCAGCAAGATGAATGTTAGTTTAAATGAATCTACCCCTCCTAGTTACATTAACTACCATGTGCCTCATAACACTGGTAGAGGAGGAGGAGTGGTTGCAGTTTGTCAAATCTGCTTATTAACTCTCGACCTAATCTCTGGACAACAAATTGAATCGAAGGCAGCTGGACTTGTGTTTGTCTAGGAAGACATTTCACCTCTTATCCAAGGGGCTTCATCAGTTCACAACGTATCAGTCTGACTAGTCCTGACTAGTCTGACACAGTGCAGTAGGAACCAGGTATTTAATCTCTGTGGGAGTGTTCACAAAGTACTTTTGGGTGTGTTCACCAAGGTACTTGTGTTAGGTGGAATTTCACTCGACCATTGTTTTAGTCATGCGAGGCCTCTAGTGAACGACAGTCGTTGGGTTCATGTGGGACCCTGGTGAACAGCATACAGCACAGAACACATGATGCCCAAAGAGAAATGTAAATTTGACGCGTGGTACAAGATGGTGTGTCATGGTGTATTTAACTTCGTAAAAGAATCACCTTTATTGCGAAAATGACATGGACATTCTCTCTGAAGCCTGTACAGTTTTCAGAAACGGCTTCATAGAAGAGACGGGGGTATACCCCTTTAGTTTCTCCACCATAGCTTCGGCCTGCATGAAAGTGTTTGTCACTCATTTTCTACCTCCAAACTCACTGGCCCTCCCCCTGCCAGATCATTACAGAAGGCAGTTCAAATCATTCTCACACAGCAGCATACAGTGGTTAGAATAGGTCTCTCACAGCGAGGGCATCTTTATTCACCACCCACTTAACATGAGGGAAAAACAGCTGGACTCGTGTAGACGGTTACTCAGAAAGGGGGAGCAAAAAGTAGGTGTGGGAATTTCTGGGCTGCTTTTATCACAGGTGCCCCTTGTGTTTTTAGCCACAGGACTGCTGTCCTCTCACCCACACCATGTTCGAAGAGCTTCATTCGAGCACCATGAGGAGATTAGAAACGCTGCCATCTGTGCACAGAGTAAAAATGATTGAACAAGATGAAGAATGACGTGGGAGTGATCAATTTCCTTCAGTGGTACAACCCTCCACAGCTGCTGTTAGCCTGAAAGGGGGTGGTGGTGGGGGGGGGGGTCCTACACATCGAAGCCCATTCACACTCCCACATCACAACCACCCTCACCATGCGCTAAGATCCTAAAGCAGACACCCTCTTACTAAACTGGTGGTAGAGCTCTCTGTGGAAAATATGTGCCCAGCCATGGAAAAACCAGCAACAAGTCTCCCAAGGGGCATTTTGAGTTATTTACAGATTCCGAAAGTGTAGTTTCTAAGCTTTCCAACAATGTCTAACTTCAAGCCAAGTGGAAAGCAGTTTTCTCTCTCACCTTTCTAATTGTCTGTTTCAAGGCAAACAAGTTTGAGTTGTACCAGGGAGCCACTCTCTTCTGGTTAATGACTAGTTTTTTCCAGATACATTGATAATCCCAAGAAGTGTAGCTGCAGTACTGTCTACAATCTACCTGTCAGGGAGAAAAGTCAGTATAGCTGTCCTCCATTATATTGATACAAAGCATAGCAGCAAGTTCTGCTAGAATTAGTTCTTTAAGTTTTGATACAGCAACATCAGACATCTACTGTGATGGATGTTTAGTTTTCTTTCCAGCTAAAGTTAAAATAATTTCAAACATTATGAAAAGCTGGTCAGAAAAAAACACAAAAATGGAATATTCAGGATTAACAGAGTCCCAAAACAGTGTCTCATCAGTGGGTTACATGAAAAGGCATGAAAACTCAGGCAACAAATGCAGTGCAGAGTCGCACAGCCAACCAACAGAGACAAACTGAGAGGTGAAACAGGAGAGACTAAATACACAAGGGAGTAATGAGACACAGGTGGACCAATCACACACAGGTGAGACACATGAGCTAATCACAGGAGGGAGAACACAGGAAGAACAAGTCCCACCAAAATAAAACAGGAAAGGGGAACTGAAGCTTAAACCAACAAATATGACAGAAATATTGTCACAAATTAACTTAAATGAGCCAGACTTGGAAATAATCAAAGCCTTTTCTTAATCCTGTTTGACTGAATACCCCCGGTAGGTTCCATGCTTGTATTTCCTGTCTGTCTTCTGAGACTCCTCCCCCTTCTCAGTTTGCTTCTCAGTAGGGGTGTGGCACAGCACTGACAACGGGGCTCACCTGTGTGTCATCACTCATCAGCCTCAGTATAAGAACCCTGGCTCTCCAGACTCTTGTTTCCAGACTCTTCTGCTCTCAGTGCAGAAACTCTCAGACCCCTGAAATTAGTCAGTGTGAAATCTGACTGATCACTTCTTGTCATCTTGGTTCATTCAATGACAGTGCTCCCCTCTCCCTCAGTTCATGCTTGCCCTGGTTTTGTTGTCTGTCCCTTCCTGCCATTTCTGGCCACTCACCTGGCCCTACAGCAGCCATCCATCTCCATGGTCTTTCTGTAACAGCTGGGATCCCTCACTTCTGACATTCCCCCAAAATGCTGCCTTACCCACTGAGGTGCAGTTCAGAGCTAATTCAGCTCTGGGTGCACCTAGGATGCAAGAACAGGCATCCTCCTCTTACCAAAAAAGCTTAACTAGCCCAGCACACTAAGAGCAAAGAAAGACAAACCAAGAAGTTTCTACATCTACAACAAAAAACAACAATCTCAACAAACCAGAAACAGTTAATGGGAGGCAAAGGCCTGACCAACCTACACAGGACAGATGGGTTAAGAACTTATCAGACAGGTCTTTTCCAACCAGAGAAGGAGGTCTTGGCCAAACGGTTGAACTTTGCAGTGACACCAAAACAAGTTCCTATAGTTGATCTCATTACAGCCACAAAATCAGCTATATGGAAAAACAACCTAAATACAACTGAAGCAGAACAGCTTAGGTTGAAGGTGTCTGCGACCCTATCCAGTGCCAAAGCCCCACCTTCTAACCTCACCATCAGCGAAAGGAAAGCCATGACATCTCTGAGCAAGGATAAGAACATCACTATCCTCCCAGCTGATAAAGGAAGATGCATGGTAATCCTGAACACAAGTGACTATCATCACAAAATCTCATCCCTACTTGAGGACAAAAACACTTATGAAATCCTGAAACATGACCCATCCAGTGGCTACAAAAAGAAAGTCATAGAATGTGTACAAAAACTACAAAAAGGAGTTTTTGACCGACCACACTTTACAAGACAGGACAAACCTTAATCCAGATCAGATTTGCCAATTACTGGATTTGTGCCTGAACACCGCATTTCCAGTTCAACAACAATTTCTATAAGCAAAGGCATGGGTGTGTCATGGGCTCACCTGTATCCCCCATCGTGGCCAATCTATACATGGAAATGGTGGAGCACAAGGCCCTAAACTCCTACAAAGGAACACCACCTAGCCATTGGTTCAGGTATGTGGATGACATGTAGGTGAAAATCAAAACCCAAGTTGTACAGGCATTTACTGAACACATCAACTCTCGATAAAAACATCCAGTTCACTAGAGAAGATGTCAAAGACAACCACTTACCTTTCTTGGATTGTGACGTACACTTTGATGAGGAAAGGAGCCTACACATTGGGGTTTACAGGAAACCCACACACACTGATCAATGCCTGCTTTTTGACTCGCACCATCCATTGGAGCTCAAACTGGGAGTTATCAGAACCCTGCAACACAGGGCTGACAACGTACCAACTTCCACTCAGGCCCAAGTGAATGAACACAAACATCTGAGGGATGCCCTGAAACCTTGTGGCTATCCGAGCTGGACTTTTATCAAAACAACAAGACGCTCCAAAAAGAATCCCACCACGGAGGGTGCTGAGGAAACGAGCAGCAAGAGAGGCACATAGTCTTCCCATATGTCTGGGGTATCAGAGAAACTCGGGAGGATCTTCAAACATCAAATTCCTGTATGTTTCAAACCCAGCAACACGCGCAGGCAAAAACTGGTGCACCCCAAGGACAGGGTACCACACATTCTCAAAAGCAACCTGATATATGCAGTCCAATGCAGTGAAGAATGCAAGAATTTATATACTGGGGAAACTTTAACCTTTAAACAAATGCATGGTCCAACATCAAAGAGCCAACTTCTCGGGTCCAGTCTCAGCTGTCTATCTACACCTAAAGGAAAAGGCACACTCTGAAGACAGCAATGTCAAGATTTTGGACAGGGAGGACAGATGGTTTGAAAGAGGGGTAAAAGAGGCTATCTACACAAATGTGGAGAAACCATCTCTGAACAGGGGAGGAGGTCTGAGACACCATCTATCCCCCATCTACAATGCTGCCCTTTCACTGATACCAAGGGGAATCAACACCTCTACCTCACATGACTCTTAACGACAGTTCACCTGGGTCTTAGGTGTAGTTTCACTCGACCACTGTTGGAGTCACATGAGGCCTCTTTGTGAATGACTGTTAGTCTCACCCAACAAACACTTTTGGGAACACCCAATAGTACTTTGTGAAAACACTCCCACAAGAGGTAAAATACCTGGTTCTTTCTCCACTGTGTCGGACTAGTGAGGACTAGTCGGGCCAGTGCGTTACGAACTGATGAAGCCACTTGGAAAAGAGGCGAAACGTCTTCCTAGACAAATACAAGTCCAGTTGCTTTTGATTAAATTGTTGCCTAGAGATCCTCCTCTTAGCATAGGCCTCAAGTCTAACAAAAGGTGGCAGCATGGCTGGCCTGCTTCTGATGAGTATTGTGGAGCTTCTAACTATCCTCCTCCAGGATTGCTCACTGATTCTCTAAATGACCAACAGCAGCAAGTTTTAACTCATGAGTATTCTGAGACCATCTAATGGCTTGGTCCAATTTTCTAACTTGGGGTGGATGTGGGCAGGCACATTGTGGCAAAAGTCACAGGTGAAGGAATCTGCTGTGCGATGAGTCCATACACATGACAGTCAGTTTTGTACATCTTCTGGGACTCGGGTCTCTGCACTGCTCCTCATTCTCTGGAGATGGTGGGTATACTACCACCTATCTCTAGGCCATTAGGTCTGTGCTCTTCTGGCAGTAAGATTGTAATTTGTGTTGGCACTAACAACACCTGACTGCAGCATCACAGATGACAAAAGTTAATGTTGAATCAGTGTGTAACTACACCAAAATGATGTCGGACACCATATATCTGGCTTCCTGCCCTATATATCCAGTGAGTTGGAGATTCAAGCCACAGCTGATTATTTAGCTGTTAGTGTTTTCACCTGTTATAATGATCGCTGGCTTTATTTGTAATAATGAATTGTCAAATGAAAGTGTGTATTTGCATAATTGTAATGGTAACTACCATGAAACAGTTGTCTGTGTTCAGCAGCCTCAAACACAGAACTGTTATGGTTACTGTAAGGTTAACACATTTGTTTCTGGAGGCTATAACTTCAGAGACCATAGTAAAGTTGAGGGTAATGTTTCTGCTCTGGGTAACTTGAATTGGATTAGATCTGATGCATGTGATTATTTGAGGAAGAAGTTTAATTTGCAGAGGAAAAATAACCTGACAACAAAATGATTTGCATCTGAAAAAGGCATATGAAAATAGAAAAAAAACTGAATGTATGACATGAAGAAGCATGCGAGTGTTGGTAAATACAAAGAGAATCTTACACATAAGATAAGGGTTAAGACCCTCTGTGTTCGTGGGAGGTAGAGCCTTTAGTTATCGGGCTCCTTTACTGTGGAACCAGCTCTCTCCATGGGTCAGAGAGGCAGACACTCTCTCTACATTTAAGTCTAGGCTTAAAACTTTCCTCTATAACAGGGCTTTTAGCTAGGGCTGGCTCAGGTAGCCCTGACCCATTTTATAGCTGCGCTGCTGTAGGCTTAAACCGCTGGGGGACACATCAGGTTACATGGAGCCCTATTCTACCCTCTCCTCTCCTCCTTCCTCCTCCTTTCCACTCCTCCTCCATCCTTCTCCTCTCACGCATTTTGAACTGTCATTATTTGTTGCACCTTGTAGTTTGGCCTTGGTGTCTCGCACTCTCTGTGTGTTTCCACAGATCTCTCCAGAGCTCCATCCCTCTGCACCAACCGCCTCTTGCATCACCTCCTTTCTCCTGCTGTTGAACCAGCCTGCCCTCCCTGCTTGTGACTCAGTCTATCATGCAGTACTCCCATTACGCTGGCCTTCTCTCCCTACGTCCTTCATTTTTTGTTTTTTTTGTTAACCGACTGATTCCATTTCAATGCCTTCCCATATTCTGTGTTGTAAACTGTTTTCTTGTCTGTATACATCTATTGCACGTCTGCCCGTCCTGGGTGAGGGATCCCTCCTCTGTTGCTCACCCTGAGGTTTCTCCAATTTTTTCCCTGTTGAAGGGTTTTCTTGGGAGTTTTTCCTCAGTCGATGTGAGGGTCTAAGGGCAGAGGATGTTGTCATGATGCTGTGTACAGCCCTTTGAGACGAACTGCTTGTAAAAATGGGCTATACAAATAAAATTGCCTTGCCTTGCCTTCGTAAATATCAGCATAATGTATTGCATAAAAGAAGAATGACTGAAATTAGTAAAAGTAAATACCAGTTAAATAAATGTCACAGATGATGTGAAAGCTGCAAGCATCAGGAAATGCTGTGAAAATCCTTGGTGTATTTCTTTGTCAATGCTGATGAAAGATGACCACTCTTACACGTCTTCTTTGTAGATAGTGAAAAGACTTTATTTACAAAAAAGATGCAGTGTCCAAAAAGCCGAATCCTCGAGCGCCTCTGGTGCCAGTGTGAGATCTGTCTTTTGGCCCAAAAGTCTAGCCTTATGTTACTGGCCTAAAAGCTCCTACTGGTTTAAACAAAAGAATGCCTTTCAACAGTTGATAAGTACACAGACATGTTAACCAAACTGTGTACCATGTGCTCTATCATTTAACCTCTTGACCAGTAACCAGTTAGGCTATTGGGTCGTAAACATAAACAACCAGTCAACAAAGAATTTCCTTAAGGAAAAACAAAACAATAAATAACATTGCAAGTCATTCCTTTAGGCAGGACAGCAGCATAATTAAAGAAGAAAGTAATCTAACCTATTTCAGAATATACAAAGAAGAAACTAGTAGTGGAAAATACACTACATATTCCCCCCTTCGAGGCTCGTAGAGTCGACACAAAAATAACATACACTTAAGTAATTACTTACAAATAATAAAACAATTCATTTTGGTTGTGAGAGCCAAAACCTGTCAGGCAGTTGACTCAAACCAAGACAGGAAATTCTCCCACGGCCCCAACTGCCCATGGCGACCACTATTCAGCACTCCAAAGAATTAAATAATCAACAGAACATGGCTTAAAGAAAAGACAACTTCAGGGAACATGAATACCTCAGGAAATTATAAAAAATCAAAATTCTAATTAAATGAGCGGGTTGACCCCTCGCCTCATTCAATCAGATCCTTACCTAACATTTCTCTACCGAAGAAGACACCTGAGGTTCCAGTACATTAACCTGTAAAATGATCATCAAATTACATGATCAAACAAACACATAAAGAAGCAAAATAACTTGTACAAAAACCATATCAAATGTAAATAAATGATTTGTCAAATCTTCAATCCAAGTTCATCCACGATGCTGGGGCGGCTGATTCATCCCAGATCAGGATCCTTGGACAGTCCACTTTCTTAAGCCTCTCCTTTTCCCAAATTGTCCTAATAAATGAAAGAGAGAACACCAGTATCCTTGCAAAATGACATTCAAAGATTGCAACATTCTACAATAGAATACAATCATTTAATATGGGTATACCTCCCTCAACTGTCCTAAATCTATTCCGTCTTCATCATCGTTATTGGGCATAGGCAGCAGTAACAGCTGAGTTTGATCCCCAGGCATTACTACTCCAACCCATCTCAGAATCATAGCTTTGGCAAAGGTCAGTAGTACGGTACAGAAACAAAATAGCAAACTATAGCATTATAACAACTGCTATCATGATTTGGGCCAACACTGCTCCCATTGGTCCAAACTGTTCCTGTAACCAAGTATTTGCTGAACGCCCTGCTCCGTCAGAAGCACCAAACGCATCCCTAATGCTTTTCAGTGCATCTATCACACTCGTCATATTGTCGGAACTATCAGGAATCAGAGTATATCAGGCATCACCTGTTAAATTCAAAGCCATACATAGACCTCCTTGTTTAGCCAAGATGTAATCAAGAGCCATATCGTGTTTCAGTAACGTCAGTCAATCACTCTTGTGTATTTGTCGAAGTTGTAAACCCTTTGATAGATTGATCCTCATCGCCTTTTTATAAGGTGGGGGCTCCTGTATTGGAATCATATGTGAAAATGGTGTCTCTGTTTCTGTTAATTTTCTTGTCTTTCCCTCACTCATTTCACTTCCTCTTTAACCTTCTCTTGCTGCTCCCTATTATCCTTTGCCCATTTATGGCTATCTCTCTCAAATGACTGGAGCATATCCAATTCTTTGTCTTTTTACTTTTCGTTTATCGCCCTTTCTTTTCTTATTCTCCTGTCTTATAAGTAGACACAGGCACTTGCATGGTCTTAATAACATCAGGGTTAAAGGTCGCTTCCTTTGGCCATGGTTGGTCAATTCCTGACCAACGCTTTTGCCACTTTCTTGACACTTCCTCAACACCTTTTAACTAAAGGATTGTTCTTCTGAACAACCTCGACTGGAGTCACTACTTTCCTCTCTTCCATCTTCGACATTCTTATCTTAAGCTAACTCCTAATTAAAAAACTACTGAATTTTATTTGTTTAATATGAATTACAAGACAAATTTAGCAAATTAATTCACAAATTTATTACATTTTTATCACTGATAGTTGCAAGTAATATGAACCAAATTAAATTTGCCAACCCCAAAAGATTAGAAGCTCTTAAAGACAAAAATCATAATGCCAGACTCAAACCTATTACAGAAACTAGTCAAGCTACAAGAACCAGAATCCCTTGGCCTTAAACAAATTCAAAAAGCGAAGTTCAGAACTGTTGTGTATTTGATGTGGATGCCGATGACGAAGATGACCACTCTGACACGTCTTCTTTGTACAAAGTAAAAAAGGTTTATTGCAAAGAGTAACAGTGTCAACAAGCCGAATCACAGAGACCCTCCGTGCCAATGTGAGAGCTCACACTGACCATCTCAAGCTTTCTTCTTTATATACTTTTCTAAGTCCACTCCTACAGACATTCCAGAGTTGACCTTTAACCTAGTCAAAACCTTATCTTACCTAAAACATCTGACCAAACTCTTGGTCAGTTGACCTCTTGACCATCTTCCCTAAGGTCAAGATGTAATCGATGGTTATCAGGTCGAACAGATGTTTACTACCTTCCTGTGCATTCCTAAAAACAAGAGGCTTGAAGCAAACAACCAATTCTTTGTAATAAGCACACTACATAATATGTACCACATTCTACTACATTAATACAATACCTTTTACTACCTAAACTTACATAAAATGGGAGGTGAAAAATACACTACAGAACCAAGCACAAATGTTCAATCAACTGATCAGTCTGTTGCCAACTCTCTTTTTCTATTGTCTCTCTAATATGTAATATCAATCATGTGTGTTGTATATTTGATGAGGATGAAGATGACCACTCTGACACGTCTTCTTTGTACAAAGTGAAAAAGGTTTATTACAAAGAGTAACAGTGCCAACAAGCCGAATCACAGAGACCCTCCGTGCCAATGTGAGAGCTCACACTGACCATCTCAAGCTTTCTTCTTTATATACTTTTCTAAGTCCACTCCTACAGTCATTCCAGAGTTGACC
>OMNW01035329.1:0-18801 GCA_900303245.1 Selene dorsalis | reverse complement strand
CTCTTGGCGTGGATCGCGCACAGGTTGGTGTCCTCGAAGAGACCCACCAGGTAAGCCTCGCTGGCCTCCTGCAGAGCCATGACGGCGGAGCTCTGGAAACGCAGGTCGGTCTTGAAGTCCTGAGCGATTTCTCTGACCAGACGCTGGAAGGGCAGCTTGCGGATGAGCAGCTCGGTGGATTTCTGGTAACGACGGATCTCTCTGAGAGCCACGGTACCGGGCCTGTAACGGTGAGGCTTCTTGACGCCGCCGGTGGCCGGGGCGCTCTTACGGGCAGCCTTGGTGGCCAGCTGCTTCCTGGGGGCTTTGCCTCCGGTGGATTTACGAGCGGTCTGCTTGGTTCTTGCCATCTTACTTAGTCTTCCTCTCAACTAGAGAAAAATGTGAAGAGCACAAGCGACACTCGGCTCTTAAAGCCTGGGACCGGCTGTGAGAAAGTGACGCTGCTCCACGTCTCTGCCTCGTGATTGGTGAAGGGCTCCTGCTGGAGCTCAGCACCGCCCACAGGAGCGACCCCCCCGCTGTTTCTCTGCTGCTTATTGGCGGAAAGTCATTTGAAAAAGCCCGGCAAACAGAGCAGGGAGCCCCGCTGCTGGAGCCTCTCTGATTGGTCAGGCACAAACTGTCCCGCTGCTGCGCTCATATAAGGAGAGTTGAGCTGCTGATGGACACATTTCTCTGAGTCCAGACTGAAGAGATCACGTAAAAATGAGCGGAAGAGGAAAAACCGGAGGCAAAGCCAGAGCCAAGGCAAAGACCCGCTC
Organism: Selene dorsalis; assembly: GCA_900303245.1. NCBI lineage: Eukaryota > Metazoa > Chordata > Actinopteri > Carangiformes > Carangidae > Selene > Selene dorsalis. Next base: position 18,037 of record OMNW01035329.1, on the reverse strand, counting down.
CTCCCGTGCTGGGCTCCAGTTCCCAGTCGGTCGTGTGCACAGGCTGCTGCGTAAAGGCAACTACGCTGAGCGTGTGGGTGCCGGTGCTCCCGTCTACCTGGCCGCTGTGCTCGAGTACCTGACGGCTGAGATCCTCGAGTTGGCTGGAAACGCTGCCCGCGACAACAAGAAGACCCGTATCATCCCCCGTCACCTGCAGCTGGCCGTCCGCAACGACGAGGAGCTCAACAAGCTCCTGGGAGGAGTCACCATCGCTCAGGGTGGTGTGCTGCCCAACATCCAGGCTGTTCTTCTGCCCAAGAAGACCGAGAAGCCCGCCAAGGCCAAGTAAAGCCTCCGCTGGAAAACATCATCCACACAAAGGCTCTTTTAAGAGCCACATACTTCAATCTAAGAGTGAAAGGTCTGATGTATTGCACTGATAAAACATAGTGTGTTTCAGAAGGATGATTTTGGTGTTGGTGGTAATAAAGTAAGCAGCTTTAGTAGAGGACAACACTTTATGTTCACCTGCACAAACCTGTGCTCCCACATACTTAAAAATAACAGTACATATTGGTGAAAATAACATCCAAGTTCTTATCAATAGTGTTACTTGGATTATTTTATTTTATTTTTTTTACTTGAAAAACAAAAAACATCTCAACTCAGTTTACAGTCATTCAAGCCAAAGTGCTAAACACCTGGAGCAGTGACACATTCAACAGCTGGATTATCTACATAACTTGCTCTGGTCTGAAAGATTAAAGCAACTGAATAAAAATATATTTACCACTTCTCTCTGTCTCTAATAACTATGGGAATATCTGAAATATCAGTTACTGTAAGGACCCCTGGTTTCACTTTATCATTACAGCTTTGAATAAATATAATATAGTGTATTATATAAAAAGGACAGTCACATTTGCCAGAAATGTGAAACGTAATAGTGGCCATAATAATACCAGAGACATGATAAAATCTTATCTCTGATCTTGTTTATACATTTTTAAGTACCTGTGTCATTCTGTAGATAAATTAAAATATCCCTGTTTATTTTCCATTTTTAGGCCTGAAATGCCTCAAAATTGTCTCAACTGTAATAAAAGCAACAAGGCTGTGGTTAACATTCAATTATTTATTATTTGATGCTTTTTTTTCTGACTCCTGACATAACTGTGGTTAGATCCTCTGTTGTGGTATCAGTGAGGAAAAACCAGCTCTTTGTGAGGTGTGTGGCTCTTAAAAGAGCCTTTCAGTAGGTTAACATGTGTCTGACTGACTACCTTCGGGCTCTTGGCTGCTTTCTTGGGAGCTGCCGGTTTTGGGTTTTTTTTTTTTTAGCTGCTGGCTTAATAGATGCCTTGATCATGAGACTTGTTTTGGTTTTATGACTTCTTAGCTTTCGTAGAGACCTTCTTTTTCGGTTTCTTAGACTTTGTCTCAGCTTTCTTATTCAACTTGAAAGAGCCGACTGCGCCGTATCCCGTGGTCTGTATGAGAATCTCCTTGGCCACCAGGCCCTTGATAGCGTTCCTGATACGGGCCTTGTTCTTCACCACATCATATCCTCCTGCAGCCAGGGCCTTCCTCAGGGCGTCCGCTGATACGCCCTTTCGATCATTGTTTGCGGTCACGGCTCTAACTATGAGCTTGCTGAGGGTCGTACCCTCCATGTTAAACATGGGAGCCCTCTTATTCTCTGCTTTGGACGAGGTGGCGGCTGAAGCGTCCTCTGCCATTAGCTCCTCTTAGCGTCGCGACAACAAGCCTGGGTCCTGGGTGGACTGATGCAGCGGTCTGAGCTGAGGCGGTACTTGAACACACCATGAGAACCGTTGGGACTCAGTCCAGTGTGTGCTCAACACTGGGGAACTTCAATCTTCACGGACTGTTTTCTGTTTGTTGATCATCTAATCCTGCTGATCACTGTGGCTGTCCCCACTTCAGATTCTTCCTAACAAGTTAAATGCACCTGCACCAAGACTGTTTTCTTATAGAAAGTAATAATGAATAATTATTTCTGCAGGATAGGCCTAATGCATAATTAAAAACAGCCCCCTGTTGATGATTGGTACTGTTAATGGACATTTTATTAGTAATATTATCATTATTGCTTGTGGAGACACTCACCTGACTTCAGTCTGGACTGGTGAAGTTGCTTCTTTTTGCCAATAGATGGCAGTAGCAGCCTGGTAGCGTGACTGTTGGGTTACGGTTGTTGCCTTGTTGTGATTGTGACCACTGTAGGTAAACTCAGAGGAAGTCCGGTCAGCTGAATCAACACCTAAATCAACAATGTCTAATTTCTGTGTGTAACATTAAAGTTCATTCTCTCTCTCTCTACAAAATCACAGTAACAAAGTGTCACACCATTTCCTTCCTTTCTCAGTGTGCTTTCTGTGTATTTGTTACACTTCTGTCCATTATATTCATTTTTTGGAAACAAGGTACACAATAAAAACACCAAAGGTATAATAATAATAATAACAAGAATTACAATGAGAATAAAATAACAAAATTATAAATAGAAACATACATTTTTGTCTTTTACAAAACATTCTTGTTGTTCTGGTACAACTTCATTGTACCAGAACATTTGGTGGTCCGTTCATGGATCAGACACTTGTGATTTTTGCAGTTAATCACCTTGTTAGAGAACAGCAAGTTATGTTATAAGTGCTGAAACACTGAACAGTTGGACATTCACTGAAGTATAGAAAAGGTTGAATCACCTGTTAAGGTTACAGTGCATAACTAGTATGACTTTACATTTATAATTCATGGCAAATTAAGATTTATTTTTACTCTACTCAGCACACAGCATATTGACTGTTGCACTAACAGTGCAATAGTCAATATGTGCAGTTCCAAGTTGGATCCCACTATAAATCTTGCATTAGAACCTGTAAACAACATCTGTTTTAGAGTTGGATATTTAGATTCACCTGATCAAAGCACATCCATTTAGTGTCAACAACAAAATCTGTTCCTCCAAGAAGTTGTCACTTAATGCAGGAGCAAAATGTTACCTTAACTTTGATACAACCATTTCATCTTGGTTAAAAAAAAATAATCTATGCTAAAACCATCTACACACATTTTGCATAATGGTCTCATTCTGATTGTAGGGTATTTTCAAAAAACTAAACCAAAATCCTGATGGGTTGGAGCTTTGTGGCTGACGCGTGTTCCAGGATCCAAGAAAAACGAAATCTTCCCCCAAAGTCACGTTTTGTAATTTTATTTAAAAACAAAAAAAAGGATAACATAAACGAATACAAACGAAAATATGCCTCCTAAGCGTCTAAAAATCTAAATTATCAACCTACGAGGCTCCACAGCATGGTCACGGCACGGTCAGAAAACCGTGAGGCACCAACCCTCCTCCTGCCGTGTCAATCTAGTAATGGCTGCTGTCCTGGACACCTCGCGCAGAACTCTTACGTGATTAAAGGTTCACTATGTAACTTTTCGTAATTATTTTAAATCTACATTTTAACCTTATACATATGTTTTAACTTAAATTATTAGTAATATCAATCATGAATTTAAATGAAATATCGAATATCTTATCAATATGAAATTATAATATGAAATATTAATATCAAATACAAACAATATGGGGCAAATTCAAAACTAGGCATAAAATAGGCATCTGGCGCCTACAGTGCTGTTACACACCCTTCAGAGAGCAGCACAAACTGGCTCCAACAAGGACAGAAAAAGGAGTGGGAGGCCCCGATGCACAACTGTGCAAGAAGACAAATATCTGAGAGTGTGTAGTTTAAGACAAAGACGCCTCACAGGTCCTCAACTGGCAGCTGCACTAAATAGTACCCATCAAACACCAGTGTCAGTATCAACAGTGAAGTGGCGACTTCAGGACGCTGGACTTCATGGCAGAACTACCCAGAAAAAGCCACATCTCAGACTGGCCAATAAAAAGAAAAGACTCAGATGGTCAGACATTGGACAGTGGAAGACTGGAAGAAGGTGTTGTGGACAGATGAATCCAATCAAACACAAACTTCGGATCAAACACAAGAACATTTGTGAGACGCGGAACAAATGAAAAGATGCAAGGACAGTGCTTAATACCTTCAGTTGAGCATGGTGGAGGCAGCCTGATGGTCTGGGGTTGCTTTGGAGGTGGTAAAATAGGAGATTTGTAGAGAGTGGAAGGGACCTTGAGGAAGGAAAGCTACCACAAGATTTTACAACACCATGCCATACCCTGTGGACAGCACTTGATTGGGAACAATTTCATCTTTCAACAGGATAATGACCCAAAACACACCTCCAAAATGTGTCGACAATATTTAAAGAATAAGCAGTCGGCCAGGGTTCTGACTGTCATGGAGTGGCCAGCACAGTCTCCGGATCTGAACACTACTGAGCAGTTGTGGGAGCAGCTTGACCGTATGGTACGGAAGAAGACTCCATCAAGCCGGTCCATCTTGTGGGAGATGCTCCAGGAAGCATGGTGATCCCAAACTTTTCAGCGGTAGTGTATATAATAACAGTGTACTGAGCAGACAGCATAGGGACAGTATAGACAAAGTATCCCTCAGAATGCTGCACAAAAGTCAGACACTTGTTTTTAAATTAGCTCATTGTTTATCACAAATCTTGATCTTATATGAAATTTACCAAGTCAAAATAATCATTAAGTCAGCATTATTTTATGATGGTGCAGTGTAGTGTCATGCAAATCCAGTTTAAACTGCAGACTGATTGGAAATGTCAGGAGTAGTATTGCTTCCTACAGCAGTACTATTGGTCCCCCCCTTTGTTGACTCTGTCCAGTCTGGGACTGATAATTTACTGCGAACTTTCAGCAGCACAAGGTGTGTGAGGGACAGACTCAAAACCACTGTTCTTGGATCAGATCTGACTCATCACTCAGTCGTGATGAGCAGCGTTAATACTGACAGTAAACTTCTTTCTCCTGCTCCGTCCATTAACAGTAAAGAAACCCGCAGCTCTCTCTGTCTACCTTTGTTTATTTACCTTTATTTTTTTCTTTTAAACACTCTTGTTCTGACGGCATCCCCCGTATTTGACTTCACAACGCTATGAACTGTGGGTAATTTCCTTACACAAAGTCAGCATCGCTGCTGACTTACAGTAAGGGGGCGTAAAGGGCTCATTCACTGACTCACTGACTTGATGATGTGACAATGACACAGCCCTCACGCTCTCACGGACGTCCCGTGAACATGCCTCTGAGTCAGTGGGACTGGAACTGGGCCTATTGACTCCAATGAGAGAAGTGAACATGAGCACAGATTATGGTCGATTCTTTCGCTCCACAGTCACCTACGTAAATATTGAAGTCATTTTTCACAAGCCACATCTCTTCTGAACACTGTGACACTAAAATGGCAACGGCAGTTTTAGACGGACAGATCAGGAGAAAATGAACTTTGTTCCAAACCTGTCTTTGTTCTCAACAACACACTCTCATGAGATTTGGCACAGATCTCCTAGGCAATGTCAAACAAATGTTCGAATGCCCGCACTAACTAATTTTCCTAATACTAAATATGACTGGCTGTTTAAATATTAAATGTTAAAATAGCTCACTTTCCTCTACCGACAACTTTTAGAAATCCACACACCCGTTTACAACAGGAAGTGGGGGTATGGGTGGCCACGCCCTCTTAGGAATAGTGATGTTACGCTCAACACTGCCTGCTCAACATGAAGCCGAAGTGTCGGCAGCATGGATCTACTAGTCGGCAGGCGGTGTTTCGATCGCTGCTTCAGCATGCCAAAAATCACGTGACCGCTCCAACGAGGCCTCGTCAGCCTCGGGTGGCGTCAGTGTCCGGCTGCTTCGCGGTAATTTTGAGTGGGCTGGGCTGGTCAATATCTCAATGCTTTAAAAGGGGGTTGAATCGCCCCCCAAACAGTACAAATGATAATTTTCTTAAATAAAAGTCTTTAGTTACACGAAGCCTTATCTCACACCAATCACTGACTGTGTTTACATGCAGTCAATAACCCTTTCATAATTGGAATATTAGCAATAACCGGTTGCGCACAACCATGTAAACACCAGTAGCCCTTTTGAAAAACAGGGAATATGCTCATATTTCGTTTTTTGTTTTTTTCATGTATAGGCCTATCAGGATATCCCCATCGAAAGGAACATTCATTTGTGTTCTGTATACGTTCTATTCGCAAGGAATCCTGGTCTTTTGAGTACAAGAACCAGTTGTTGTAAACATGGCGAAACACAAGCTAACACCACACTTTTGGAACGAGCAGGAAAGAAATCACCTCATAAGTGTGGTGAAAGACATGAACATCATGTTTTCTGTAGACGCTGGAAAATACCGGGATAGCGAGATCTTCAAAAAGGGTGAACCAAAAGTTACGTCCGTGCGTTGAGATGTTTCCATGCGTCGCTGGTTTGATCAGGATATCCCAATTGATTACAATTACCATGTATACAGGAATAGCCCTGTTTACTCACGCATGTAAACGGGCCATTCCGAATGTTTCAGAAACCGGAATATTGACCTTAACCCGAATATTGACTGCATGTAAACGTAGTCATTGTCCTGGTTACATAAGCATATCCTTCATTTCTCCCATTATACCCATATAAAAATATTTCTTCAGCTGATAATACTTCTTAGAGTTACACTCCAACAAAACAGGCGCTCACTATCAGACTTTATATCGCAGCATTCCCCTTTTAATATTTAGAATGACTACAATAACATTATGACACGTTTGGTTAGACGACATAAGCTTTATTAAAAACTGATCGAAACAATGAGACCCGTGACAGTCATGACATCATGACGCCTGGTCAGTTCTTCCCCTCAACAGCCAGCAGGAGTCACCATTTGTGACTGTGCCTGGAGGCAGTGCATCACTTTGAAGGCAACTGGCTCAAAGTGGTTCAGTGCTTCAGAAAGCTTCGGTTTCAACACCACTACTTAGGAGACATGAAGTGTATATCATTTCATATTGGAGCAGCTTGTCATGGGGTATCTTGATCTTGTTATGTTGAATTTACTTGGCTGGCTTCTTTTGCTTCTTTAGTTTTCATTTTAAGTTAGACTACGTTAAGGTGCATTCATTTGATTGAACAACAGAGATTCACTTTTTTGAGTGTAGTGTGCATGTGCTGGGACTATGGGAGGAAGCCGGAGTACCCAGAGACCCAGGCACAGGGAGAACATGCACACTCCACCCACCAACGCCCCAGGAATCAAATCCATAAGCTTCTGGGTGAGAGGCAACAGTGCTAACCACTGCACTATTACCCATGTACTGACTACAGACAGTAGTTCTAGTTTCTGATAGGTTTAATACATTTTACATAGATTTGTATAGATACTGTATGCCATACACATGTAAGTGTAACATTGGTACATATTAAATTTTCACATATGCATAACCCCGACTAATGAAAGTAGACGTTAATGTGACCTAGGTTAGGCAGACCAGCGTTTAGAGTCAGAGAGGTATCATGTTTCTCCTGCAGCAAAGTGAGAAATGTCATCCTGTCTTGAGGGGTGTAACTGGATGTCGAACATGTAGGAAATGGTTAAAGTTGAAGTTTGCTGGAATAATGTTTGTTTTACCAGGTGTTCCATGAGCTGCTGTCATCAATCTTTAGTTTGGCAACTGCTGCTCATTTCCTTTTATTTATTCCAACAGTGCATAGCACTCACACTCAAACAGAACAACCCTAAGTTAAACAACAGAAATACATGTTGCACACGTAAAGTGATGCATAAATAACTTGGGGTTGCATGCGACTGGCCAAGCAACCTTGGCACCAGGGTTCAGATCTGGTTCAGATCAGAACATTGGCAAGCAACCCCCCATAGCTGAACGTGCTTCAGCTGATGTTCTTAAATGAATGAGAGGATAACAGTTTTGTCATGTATGACACACACAGGCATGTACATGCACGGTACAAGATCCAAACATTGTGCCAGGGCTGTGCAATATGTAGCAGGATGTCTTATAATTTCACATGTGTGTAGCCTTCTCTTATTTGGGGTTATGTCATTCTACAGTCTTGGCTGTGAAAACATAGCTGTATGTCATGTAAAAGTTATGGTTTATGATAGAGTTACTTACAGACTTGTCTGAATAGCAGGTGTGATGGTCATACTGAACTGTGGCACATGCAATTGATATTCATAGTCAAAGTTGTATTAGCACGTAGAGTGCACACATACCAATAACTGTCTCTCTCCCCTCAGAGCTGGCTGGACAGCAGACTGTACACGCCCACCCTCACAGACTACATGGTAGGAGCTTCCTAACAGCCGTCAGTCATGACTCACTAGGCTGTCTTCTTCTCCTGTTTAACCTATCTTATGTTTTAACTTGACTGTGCTGTACGCTCACACACAGATACAAAGGTCATCAGCTGCTGAACCATGTATACCTACCGACCGACAGACTGACCAACCTACCTACCTGCCTCTCTCTCTCTCTCTCTCTCTCTGGTCATGTCTGGTTGTTAAAATGTGTTTCTTGTGTTTGGTGTACTATGAGACTGCAGTTTCAGCACAGGTGTGAGACAGCCCCAGTGTTTTCAACATGTTTAAGTTCCAGTAACACCAGTTTGTCCTTGTAACAACAAACAGACTGGGAGCAGTATTTTAATAATAGGTGATTTTTAGTCTCTTAGAAAAACTACAAATAAATCCACCCACTGCCCATGAGCTGTGGATCTTATCATAGGAACGCCTGCATCCCATCCCTGGGAGGTGTCTTGAGAGTGAAAACAGGGCTGTAGAATCAAGAGCTGGAATCTCATTCACAAAAGTCACAAAAGTCTTAAACAGTTTAACCCCTCGCATCAACGCATCATGACGTTGAGAGTCACCCGGACAATTCACGCACTCACACAGTGCACACATTCATTTATTTATATAAATACCTCCACAACCCTCTACCCGAAACTGCATACCATGTATGCTTCTGGTATACTATCTTATCTTATCTCTCACAGCTTCCACACATTCTGAGTCAGTGAGAGTCAGTCCTGCAGGTGGATGGGTAATCAATCAGACAGATAGATTAGTAAACACAGCAGGCATAGTGGAAAACTGGAAACTAGAAAGGAATGTCTAGTCTCTAGTTTTCCACTCATCACCAGGCAGAGTTTTGACCCACCTTTGTCACCACCTCCTTGTGGCTTTATGCACATATGTTTCCTATGTTGCACTGGAGAGCAGAGGCTCTGTCCTGTGATACTGGGGTCAACTTGTCTGGGGAGCAGGTCAAACCAGCCTTTATCCAGTCTGAAATACTCTTCGGTCGTCTAGACAAAGCTCTTGGATCAGTTGGTGAAGTTCTTCAAACTTTTTCCAAGCTGGCTCAATGTGTTCTTAGATGCAACATGTGAACGGGGCTTAAGCCTGTCACAGCAGGTTTTCTTCAAGGACCCCTCTTCATTGAGCTGCATTAGTTTTACCACAGGTCACCAGTATACATCCACTTCTACAGCTCTGATCTGTTTCCAGGAAAGTTGTGGCTCAATCACTGTGAAATGGGAAAAATCTTTAACCAGGACACTTAACAACTCCCAGAGTTGACAGTCCTGCCAAAATGTGTCACCAGGCAAGTAGGTGACCAAGGACCCTGTGGTCCCTTAAGCTGAGGTTTATAGACCCCCTTCAGATATGCAGGACCTGCATGAAGGACAACCTTTTCAGCAGCTCTCCATCAGAGACATGACACAGAACACACTAAAAAAAATTCTAACAAAAGGTTTCTCAGCTGTTTTTTTTATATAGTATTAGGTGTCCTTAATAACATACTAAAGGTTTACCAAAGTATGACCAATAGAAAGGTGTCATTTTCAAGATGGCATCCAAGATGGGCAGGAAGCCCATAAAATACCCTAACTCATTCATTATCTCACCTAGCCAAGTAATATTGGTGTCTAACCCCATGTTTTCTGGGTCTGTGAATCTATCGGACTTGTCTAAATTGCACTGACAAGCTTACATACTTATGAAATGCATGACTGTAACATTACTGTAAGGTTTTTATCTTTGTTTGGGGTGAACCAGAGGTATAAACGACTTAGCCTATGTCATGTAACTCCTGCTCAGTACGTGTTATTGGACACATACACTTTTATGCTAAAACACAGACTTGACATTCCATGTAAAAGTTATTGCACCTAAAAGTAACTTAAATTGGAGTTGTATAATTTGATCATAAACAACTCAGAGGGTTAGGGTTAGGATGATTTCCTTTCCAGATCTTGCAACAAAACAAGGACTTATCAATCTTATGACTGAGGAGCTGGAGAAGAAGGGTTGCACTGTTACCAGTGTATCAGGTGATGCAGACGTGGACGTTGTCAAAGCTGCAGTCAACATCAGCCCACAACCTTGATACGGGGAGGATACAGACTTACTTATTCTTCTCCTCTACTATGCTGGGACGAACAATAGAGGCCTCTATTTTCATTCAGACAAGTCCAAAGCTACGAAAGTGTCCAACATCAGTGAGATGAAACAAACAGCATTCCAGAAACTTGTTAATGGTGACTAATGGTGATGTGTTTCTGCTCCGTCATTAAGATAAGAATGTCATAGAGGACCATGGGACCCAGGCAATGGCAGTGTTGTTTGCTGGAAAGAGTGCTGATTCACTTTCCTCTTTGCGCTACAACCTTTTTACCAAAAAAATCATTACTGCTAAATCATTTGTTACCCCAGAACGTCTGCCTCCAACTGAGTCCTCAACCAAATACCACTGCCAAAGAGTTTACTTCCAGATTATGGTATGGATTGGAAATGAAAGTGACATGAACACAGTGGACTGGGGATGGTTATGACCAGTAAGACTGCTGCCCCAGAAAGCCTCCTGCAGATGATCCACTGTAACTGCACAACTGCCTGCCAAACCCAACTGTGCAGTTGCAGGGCATATGGACTACTATGCATGCCTGCTTGTGGACCATGTCAAATTGGGAATTGTGACAATCACTATAATCAACCTCTATGGGAGGAAGAAAGTGACAACTGGTAAATCTAGTGAATGTGACTGTTAAAAAAAAAGTATAAAAAATAAACCAGAATAAGAGGAAAGAATTAAAGAAAATAGAAAAAAGATACGTATAAATCAGAAAAGGAGTAATGGTCATTTTAAGGACCTGACGGCTGCCATTTTGAAAATGAAGCCTTTCTTGGAGTCGAACTTTGCTAAACTTTTAGCATGTTTTTAAGTACATCTGATACTACTGTAAACCACTGAGAAACCTTTTGTTTGAATTTTTTGGGGGTCAAGTCATATTTGCATCTGACTATCTGTCAAATGATATTTAAAGGACTCTGAGTGCATAAGAAACAAATCCTCTGATCTGATGAGACAAAACCTGAACCCTCTACAGCAATAAAGATTCATTTGTAAAACCACACAGAGCTTACCAAGCTTTTATAAACACTGCCTCATTAACAAGAACAAACTATGTATACAGAGGTTGTAATCAAGTTGTAATCTTGATGTCATCAAATCTCTCTCTCCATCTCTCTCTACCGCTCTCTTCAGCAGAATTGCCCCAGTTCGACCTTCAGATGCTTTGCTGCAGAAGTTGAGGTCCTCACTGATGAGTGGGAAACCATAAGAAAGATTCGCAGATACAAGTTGAACATCTTACTTAAGGAACTTGCAACGTTATTCAACCAGGTTAGAAGGGAGTGGGAACTATGTGTGTTGTTGAGGATGATGTCTCCCATGTTTTGTTTTTTTAAATAAGATACATACATAGAGTTTTTCATTTACACTGTGCAGTTTCAGATGTGGGTTAAAGCTTGATTTAATGAGGACCTGTTCTGGTTTTGAGGTAAACATTAACACACTATCTAGATCTAGATACTATCTGGATATGCTAAAAATCCAATTTGGAGGCGTGATTGACACCTCCCACATACTCCATCTCCAAGGAAAGCACTATCAATAAAAGACTGATTCACTTTTCTTGTGCTGCTCTGTGTTGCCTTGTGGTCATTAAACTGTACAGCTTGTACAGTCAGAACCAACAGACTGACCTTTGCTTTTGGCCTTATCTCACCCTAATTAGCAAACATTACCTCATCATTGATTCATAGCTCATAATTATACAGTATATAGTTATTATATAAGTGATAAGTGCAAATGCAATTTGATATGTGTAGTTGCTGAAGGCGAAAAATTTGAGAATGTGAATGCCAATTAAACCCCACCCATAGACACAAAGGCCACAAGTGTTTATCTGTGTTCCTGTCTCTCTTCCTCAGACAGAGTCAGAGTGTCTGCGCTGCGAGCTGCTCACGGAACAAAATGCTGAATATTTCCTCAACCATCTTCTCTCCACTCTTCAGTTTATAAACACGAAGCACTTAAACTGCTCCGCCGAAGGACGTTAAAAAGAGGCTCCATGACTCTGCATAAACACATCATCTAATGAATATACATATAAAGTATGGACTGCACGATATCTGAGCCTTCCAGTCTGATATCATTTGCAACTGGAAGCAAAAAGGTGCAAGGTGCAAATGTGAGAAGACATCACACAATAAGCTTGGAGGTGGTCTCAGTGTGATCGCCTGCAGGATCACCGGTGATCCCAACCCCGATTTGGACCTAGCTGGAATGAACTAATTGCAACTCACCTGCAAATCCTAACATCAGCATATTAGTGCTGTCCATGAAGACTTGATTATTGGGTCCAACTTAAATAGTTTTTTTAGATGTGCTGTCAGATCGGTGGAATACAAATTTCTATTTGAAGCAAACAATTTGTGATCTTTTCTCTCCTTTTGTTGTTAAAGAGACTTGATAGGACTTGATCATCCCCAGAGATGTTTGTTGGAGCAAACATGATAAACAGACTGCCTAAGTCACAAATAACTAGGAGATTATGAGGTCAGTTTACAGTAGTGACAAAAGAATGTCTGCCAGATATCAAACCCAGGCTGCAGACGCTGAGGAGCTTAACAGCTTCGCTCAGACGCTCCATAGCCACCAGTGTTCCCCCCAAAATGACTCAGATCTTTCAAGTCATTCATCATGGTGAAAGGTCAGGCAGTTCTCAGTTAGTCAGGAGTCCACTCCACAACTTCTCACTTCTCCCAACCCTCGCTGTTACTTTTGAGGCTGAGTGGCTTTTTCGCTTATTCTCAGTCAGGTAGGCAGAAACAGTGGACTCAAATGCACCTTCTAAACACAGGCAAAAGTGTGAAGGTCTTTTCTGAAATCAGGTACACAAATGCTAACGGCTGGGTCCAGAAATCCCCCCAAAACTGAGTAAAAACACATGAGAGACATGAGAGTATCCTGAGGTTAACAGGACTTTCATGCATCTATGTGAGAATTATGGATGAAATGGAGGTAGCATCACATTAGTTCAAGAGTTTGGTTTTCCGTATGAAGCACTTATACGTAGTCATAACCCCAGTTTAAAGAAGCAGCAGGAGCAGAAGCTTAGCAATGCATCATTCTGCAGATCAGATGTTTGAGTTAGGGATAGCTAAGCAGAGTGTAGTTCCAAAGGTAAGGGCTGTGTGACTTCAGATAAAGTGACAGAAATATTCCTAATATAATGTACATTTAAACTGATGTTAGCGAAAAAAATACTTAAATACTTCAGACTATGAATACGTACCTCTTACAACCCCACATCAGATAACTTGACCTTGGCTTATTGCGTTCAACTGTCAGCAACTGTCCATTATGCCTGATGGATGAAATTCTAATAAATACCTCTCCTGCAAAGACAGCAGCTCTGTGACCACACCTCCCACATGTAACAGGTTGAAATGATGTGCATGTTTCACCTGAGTAATAGCTAATGGGAATAAATGAATCCCCTAACACTGTTATTGAGACGTTTATATCCAACAAAGCTATGTTTATATAATAAAAGATAAAGATAAAGTTACAAACAATTATTGTCCCTCAGATTTCAATTTACTGTCTTCAGCTCTTGAATTCTTTCATTAAAAAGCTATAGGGCCCAACCACCATCACCAAAGGTGCCAGGGCCCAACAGACTCTGGCACCGAAGGAAGATTCTTAAAGGAGAGGTTTGGTTTGTTGCAACCTGGACCTTATTTCTAGCATAAAATACGTTCATTTACTCACCCGAACAACTTTGGTGTAACTTGGAGTCCTTCGGAAGATATTTAGATCCACTCGCAATCTACATATATCCATATAACGGGAGTTGTTGGGACCATAAATACAGACAGAAACCTCAGATCACTTCTAGAACATTTTGTTAAAGGTAGAAAAGCTACTTACCACCTACTGAAGACATGCAATACAACTTGACCCTCTATCCATGCAAAGGCCTTTCAAGACACATCTTTCTCCTGCACATCATCCAATGGTTGTGCATTGAGATAAGAAATCTCTTTTGCAAGGGAACCTGGCCAAGGTAGCAGCCATCACCACAACTGTATTAGGAAGTGATCTGTGCCTCAACCCCCACTGACTTGGACCCAAGATCCTTGCAGAATCTGGCTTCTCTCAGTGTTTACCGAATACCTCCTATTCCTCTTGAGATCACCCAGGAAACAGCCAGTCAGAAGCGAGACTTTGAGATGACTTTCCTCTCAATGAGCTCACCACCCTATTGTTCCTAGAACTAGTGAGATCAAATGTTTTATTCTATGCTGCAGTCTGGGAGAGGAAGTTTGGTGAAAAAGCAGGCAATGAGGTTGGATAAACTTTTTAAAGGGATAGTTCGGGTTTTTTGACTTGAAGTTGTATGACATCCCCAATAGCAGTGTAGTGCATCAACAGTGACTTTCCCCCCGCTGCGTCCCGTGAGTGGAGTTCTGGCCAGGTTTCGGTGTTTTGGTTGACACCAAAACCTGGCCAAAACTCCGCTCACAGGACGCACCGGGGCTGGCTCTGTGATTGGAGTAAAGATGGACTCTCTGGGGGAAGTGGTGGAGAGATACATAATGAGGATGATGGAGGCCATCCTGAACAACACGGATCATCCACTTCATAACACCTTGATGGATCAAAGAAGCAGCAGTGGTGGACAGCTACGGCTCCTCTCTCTTCGTACCAGGACAGAAAGATACACAAGATCTTTTATACCCACAGACATCACGCTTTTTAATTCTTCTGCAAATAATAGATGAGCTGACAGACTTTGAATTTCCCTTTGGCATTAATAAAGTAATTCTATTCTATTCTATCTTTTAAATAAAAAGCAGCCGTATCTGAACAGATTTTTCCATTTGTTGTTAACGACCAAATGATTTCCTGAATTCATAAACTAGAGTACACATTTATTCACTTCTAATAAACTCCTGTAGATCAAGGAGACAGTGTTTGACAGTGATTTCACACAGGCTGTATCCTAAATCACTCACTACTCACAATATACTCTATATATATTGTGAGTATAGTATTATGTACTATAAATCCAGAACATGCGCTTCAACTGGTAGGAGCAAAGATAGATAGATAGAATTACTTTATTAATCCCAACTTTATGACGTTTTATTGTTAGCTGTAACAAGTTACAAGTCACTCACAGTTTCTCTGAAGCTGTTTAATGAAGGTCAAAATTACCCATAAGGCAAATCTCCTGCATAGTTCCTCTTCAACCTCTTTTCCGCTGTGCTCCTCTGATCAGAGCGGCGTCCCTAGCAACTGTGTGTTATACTTAACAACGGTCTGCTACACAGAAATAACAGACCGCAGAAAGCAGCAGAATCTGTCCAGATGTCACGGTTTCCCCCCATTTCACACACTGGACCTTTAATTGTTCATGAAACTTAAAGCTTACTTAAGCTAACTAAAGAATTTCCCTCCAGGGATCAGTAAAGTCTGATTCTGATGAAGCTTAAAGGGATAGTTCGGATTTTTTGACTTGAAGTTGTATGACATCCCCAATAGCAGTGTAGTGCATCAACAGTGACTTTCCCCCCGCTGCGTCCCATGAGCGGAGCTCTGGCCAGGTTTCGGTGTTGAAGAAAGTAGTTCCGGCTAGTTGCTGGGGTTACAAAAATAAAGCGTCCTCCTACAAAACTCCTCCACTTCACTCAAAAGGTAAACAGGCAAATCCCAATAATTTCAGGTTGTGCAGGGGACTGGACCCACATGCAGACGTGCAGACGGAAATGGGTGCGATGAAAACAGAAGACTTATTTAACTTATACTAAGGAACAGGAACACACAGGAAAGACGACGCAAACTCACAACACAGGGGGTAGAGACAGACAATCTGACAAGAACAACGGGAAAAAACACAGGTTAAATACACAAGGGAACGAGACACAGGTGGTTCAGTCAACACAGGTGGAACACACTGGCTGTAGTGTAACATCAATGTGAACAGTCATATAAACACACATGGTATATGATATGAATAATAAAAAGGATAACGCACACACAAACACACATGTATTTGATATACATAAATACAAATGAACTTTTAGCATAAAGTACATTAATTGCCAATATGTAAACAGTTTCATGCTTTTATGAAAACGTAGGCCTTTACATGTATTTCTCATATCATCCACGTCATTGCTTCAATCACTTATTTATGTTTAATTTAAAGCACATGCTAAAATGCGCTTCGGTTTCATCAAACAAAATGTACAGGTCAAACAGTTCATTTCTAACAAGCTACTATCTTAAACCAGATTAATAATTGACGTGCCTTTCAGACTACGGTGGTAAAGAAAGTCATATCATTTTAAACATATCACAGATGACATTAAACAAATAGTGTGACACACATTCAATACTCACACTCCAATCGTTCCACCTCCTTAGGTTCAATTTTCCCACCACCTGGGGTGTCAGTAAGGGAATCAAGGCGTTATTTTGTTTATCGAGTCTTAAAAAGAGATCATTAAAACCACTGGCTCTTTCCCAGTCATCTGTGGTAACCAACTGTTTCCTATTAGAGCTCATGTTGGTCATTATTTTCAACCAGCCCCAGATTTTTGTGTTGTCCGTGGAGCAGTGTGCGTGGTGGACGAGCGTCTGAAGGGTGCTTTTTCATTTTACCAGGCCACTGACAAACTTCAGACTGTTGCTATGGCAACATAGCAGCTGCAACATGTTGATATTCTGAGGTCTCAGTCATCATTTCATTACTACATCACTACTTTGGGGTTGGACCAAACCATTCCCCCCAGACTCTCCTACATTTTGAGCTCAGCTACACTCCCATTATGTTTTGGTACTGTATCCTGCTGTTATTACACACTCACGTAACCACTTTGTACAAATGTGGTGAGCAAAAAATATCCCTGCTAGAAAAAACAGCATAGACCAATATAGCTGGTGACCAGCAAACCAGCATGGGGTATGCTGGTTACCAGCAACATGGAAATGATGTTGGTCTATGCTGTTTTTTCTAGCAGGGTGGGGGGGGGTCTGAATGTATCAGGCTGTGTGAGTATTGTTGTTGTCCAGTAGAAAATCTGTGGGATGCAGTAGACCATGTCAATGGTGGACAGGGACAAAAAATCAGTTTTCAGCACCTCGAGGGCATTTTTTCTGTGGTTGTTTATCCATATTGTCACCTTAGACCTGGCTCGCTTTAATTCACTTTCTGTTCAGTGGCATTTCCTTCTTCCTGTTGCTGATGATCGACTCCATGTGTTGGGGTCGGTCCAGTGAAGTTTCTTTCTGCTGCATCTCTCTCTGTGGTCCTCCTCTTGGATGGTTCATCTGTGAGCTCAACATCTGATTCCTCTGTATTTTGTTCCCCTGACACAGGTCCCTGAGCAGCAACATTTTCTCTTTGACACTTTTTGCACACAAATAAAACAATTGTGTGTCAGTAGTAGAAAGAACATGGTTAATGCAGGTTAATGAGGGTTAGGGGGGGTTACTCACTCAGAGGTTTGGATGTTTTTCTGTATGCTTTGGAGAGCTCACCATACGGTGTTGTAGACCAGAATCTCACTCCTCTAATCAGTGTTACGGGGGAGTTGGATTTTGTTCAACATGTAGCTCAAGCCCAGTCTCCCTGCTCCTCTCACTCGCACACGAGCGCCCTGTGCTGGGACGCATGGCCGGCCAGCTGCCCCTCCAG
>OMNW01035324.1:0-12425 GCA_900303245.1 Selene dorsalis | reverse complement strand
TCTGTACCACGGCTACAGTCAAACTCTGGAGCGGTCCGTTTATAAAATGAAATGACTAGCGCTATAATATAAAATGTTTTTTTGGGGGTTTTTTTTAATAACACACTGGTACCTGCAGCACAAGTATTGGAATCGATATCAGAGGGGAAATAATGCTGGGAATATTTCTATTCCTACCTTACACACATTAACATATTTCACATGAGGCGAAACATGCCTCATGTGTGTTGTGTTTGCGCTGCATGAGGCTTTTACTGCTGGGTAATGGAGCATTTGTTGGGGGGCTATTTTCACTCGGTGCTATTGAGTGTATCAGCAGCAGCAGACGGTGTGTGAGGTTTGATACAGTCAGAATAAACTGTAGTGTGTGTGTTCATGGTAATGAAGGATCAGTCAGTGCAACAGTGTGGCTCACTGATATGTTTTTTGGCAACAGAGCTTTGGGGCTCAGTGGAATACTTGTCAGCAGGATCGCTTCAGCATGTTTCTTCTTTATAGGATGTGATGAGGAGAAGAAGAAGAAGAAGAAGAAGAAACAAAAAGAATCAAAAGAAACTACAACCAGTACAACAGTATCTGTTCTGCTCTGTCTGAGGCTCCTCACCACTTCAACCTGCTTTTATCAGCACATGGTTGGTTATAAACATAAAAGCACAGAGTCGTCAATCTCCTCCCCAACAACATGACTCTGCTCCACTACTTAGATTCAGTGCAGTTATGATGAAGAACTGTGAGCTGTTGCACGTTATTGATCCCTGTGGGAGATTCTAGCTTTTCACCAGCCACAGTGTGGTCAGCTGTTAGCAGTTCAGGCTTTCAGAGGAGGACACATGGTCAGTGTTTGGGGGCAGCACGGCGGTGTGGTGGTTTTAGCACTCTCACCTCTTGCTAGCAAGAGTTTCTGGGTTTGATTCCGGGAACTGTTCCGTGTGGAGTCTGCATGTTCTGTGTGGATTCTTCCCAGCTTCCTCCCACGGTCCAAAAACATTTACTGTAGGTTGATCAGTGGCTCTAAATTGCCTGTAGTGCATGAATCTGATCTGTGCATGCGATGTCCGTCTCTATATGTGGCCCTGCGATAGACTGGTGACCTGTCCAGGAGGTACCCCGCCCTTGCCCTGTGTCAGCTGGGATTGGCTCCGGCCCCCCCTGTGACCCTGCACGGACAGACCATGGTTGGATAGATGTCTGGATGCCCTGTGTTTGCATGTGGTGAAAGTTTTGCTAATGCTCTGCATGCTATTAGTAACAGACACAGGATCTTCTGCACATATTTCTTGCCAGTGGCTCTTGTAGATTAGAAAAGAATACAATAGAGCCTGCAAAAGATGGAAAACTTTCTCAAATGTCTCATACTTTACACTTGTCCAGTGTTGACCCATTGCAAGATATATTTGTGGTTTTAACAACTAAAAACCCGGAGCTCTAATAACAACAAGTCAGGGCTCTCTGCTTTACAGACACAAAACACCTGCCTTCATACAACCTGCAGCCTTTAAGTCACACTGTATATTACATATGAGTAAGTTAGGTGCTACTACATTTGTGGTGACTCAGTTATAAAACATGTGTTGACTCTCACCTGTAGATGAATGTGTGTGCAGACCAGCAGGTGTGTGATTGAAGAGCGTCTG
This sequence comes from Selene dorsalis, assembly GCA_900303245.1. NCBI lineage: Eukaryota > Metazoa > Chordata > Actinopteri > Carangiformes > Carangidae > Selene > Selene dorsalis. The sequence goes on along the minus strand of OMNW01035324.1, from coordinate 10,791 downwards.
AGAGTCTGAGCTGGTGTGGCCTTCCTCTCAGTGTGTGCGACACCCTCATTAGGATTTCATTCAACTGGTCTGACACACCCCTGATGATATCAACAAGCACAGTGGGGCAGCGCAGCAGTAATAAATAAATTACACCGACTGCAAAATGAATGACGTTGCAATGTCAACAGCAGGGTGCCTCCACGCCGCGAGATCTGAACCCTGCTGCATCAAATTAAATGAATGAATTAATATTTGCTGGATGGAGCACATTACGTTGCCTTGGAAAGATGTACGATTAGTGCAGCTCAGTACGATGGTGTTGGCCCTCAATCAGTCCACACTGCACTTATCCTGTCTAGTTTTATAATTACAGTTCTGCTCTTGATACAGAGTCAGAGATTAGTACATCAAGTTATTATGTGTTGTACTATTTGGACTCATTCCACTTCTTGATCACGGCACAATAAATTGAATAATCCTGAAATTAAATTTCCTTCCTGGTGGCGTTTTAATTGAAGGAGCTGTTTTAAAGTTTGGCTGCTTTGCCTTTTGATTTCTGCATCAAACTTTGTTCCTTTACTCATTCCTTTACTCGTTCCTTTCTTGATCATGGTTGTCGCTACAACTGGAGAAGTTTACGGTCGGCAAACTTGATCTCTGGAGGGGGTGTTCTCCTCAGTCTCTTAGACCACGGGAGGTCTGGACTGGAGGGGTGTGCCATCTAAGGCACCTAATGTTTGGGTTGACATACAATTAAGGTTGCTACAATTTGATTATTCAACGATTATCATGATATTAACAATTATAATGATTATCATGATTGTAATGATTGTCATCTTTTTTTTTTCCCCATTCAGGATTTCTTTTTTTTTTCTCACTCTGTGGCTACATCATACTTTTTAAACACTGTATATTCATATAGTCAGTATCCATTAATTAAAATATCTCTATGATGCTGTAGCATCATGGAGAGAGAGCAATGGAAATTAGCATCAGCCACCAGCTAAATGTTGGTACAGTATGAAAGTGGATTGTAGATTGCAGACACAAAAAATAATTTACTGCTGGGTAAATCTTAACATTTTAAAAAGTTAGATTCCTACTCTGATCAGAGAAGGCCGGCCCCAGCAGGTTTTCTAGCAGAGAAGATGATGAAGCCCTTCTATTTGGCAGCAGGGCTTGGTGTGGCTCTTCCTCCCTGGTCACTGAGCTGGCTGTGTTATGGTCTTTTACCTCCACCTCTAAACACAATGAAAAAAACAAGTAAACCCACAACAATTTTTTATTAAAATCACAATTCCAATATCTTAAAACCACATTTGACTTTTTCTGTTCATTACTATCTTGTATTATGGAATACATGTATTAGTTACTTTTTCACTTCATCAGCCCAGAGAGACATTTTACACATTAGATTTTTAAAAAAATCTTTTTTTTTCTTGTTTTTTAAGAAAATTAAATAGCAGTATTGCCTCTAACGATGCAGCCTCAGCAATCACTCTTCCTTACGTCTCCTCTTTCTCCTCCTCAGAAAGGCAAGGCAAGGCCTTGAAACACAGATCAAGGGCAGAGGCTGTGTGAAGAGTTTCTCTCCTGCTCACTGCTGTACTTCTTGCTGAGATCCTCATTGATGGCCCTTTTTTATCTCCCGGACCAGTGGTGAATCTTCAGCACTGGGCTTTGTGCTCTGGATGAGCTTGGCATTGACAGGGGCAATCAAACACAGTGGTAGTAGCGTCCTTCATGGGCAGTGATGAGATCTTCTGCATTTAAGATGTCAGCTTCAGTGAGAGTGGCGAGTCTTTTTTCATCACCTGACGAGAGAGCAAGGCGGCGCAGATAGTAGGCTGTTGCTCCAGCAACCTTTCAACCATCTCGTATGCACTATTCCACCTAGTGCACACATCTTCAGGTTGTGATTTTTGAGGCTGAGCAGGTTCTGATTCTCCTCCAGCAGATGGTTGGCAGTGGTGTTTTCTGAATACGCAAGTGTTTGGCATTTGCAGTGCATGTGTTGTGAAATAGATGCAAATTGTTTTCTGAATTTGCAGATGTACATACCTCACCAGCTCCCAGTCGTTGCTTGACTCACTCATCAAGTGCGCTGTTACCTTGACATTATGATTCTGGAGCAACTGAAGTCCACGTATCACATGTCAGAGTGAGAGATCCAATATGCTTTCTTCAGTGATTCCAGTACCTTGTTTTTGGTTTCGTTGTACAATTCGGGAGCCGTTTTCAGGCAAAATACTTTCGCTTTGAGAGTTTGTATCTGGGCTCCAGCGTCAACACCCTAGTACGAAAGCCCTGGTTTTAACTACAGCATATGGATGTAAATCCTTAGTGATAAAGGTTGTGATAGATGGTGAGATTTGTCTGCCCTTTCAGAGCTGCAGGGCAGTTTTTTAATCCTTCCCCGATTGTTAGCAACAACAACCAGCAGCTTCTCCCCCTCCTTTAACCCAGGGTGGAAACGCGTGAGGTGCTTTGTAGTATTATCACTGTACTTAATTCTGGTTTTACACACATTACATATGGAGCAGGTTTTGTCAATGCCCCTTCCATCTTCATATTCATAAAAACCAAAATGCTTCCAAGCTGTAGCTTTTAATCCTGATGAGTGAATGTCACGTTCAGTAACTGTAGCCAAAGTGTTAGGTGCCACATCTCCACCTGGTCCATTCTAGTGTCGTCTCGTTCGCGAATCTTTCGTTCAAAAGAACACACTGTTTGGAACAGAATCACTTCCTGATTTGATTCGTACTTTTCTCATCTCAGTTGAGCTCAGCAGTGAGCGTGCAAGCCGGCAGTGGAACTGCTGTGTGGCCGTGAGTCAGACGGTGCGTTTTCATGGACACAATATTCCAGTTTTATTCGGTTTAAAAGCCCAAACTGAATAAAACTACTCCACATAAACACCTCAAGGACCATGCCCAAACCGAATGAATTTTCATTCCGTTTCAGAGAGGTGGAATAAACCTTTTCTTAAACCGAAAGAAATGAAAATTGTGTCATGTAAACGGTTGATCAGTTTGTTGTAGGGCTGTGCCGTTACCTTGCATACTGCAGTTCTCGGTGGTGGAAGGGAAACACAATGGACTGTTGTGGTTACTATGTGAGGGTCCTGCTGTAGCCGACTGCCTCGCATAGATAGCAGAAGAAGGATAAACTGCTGAGCTTTATTCGGAGAGAAAACAAGATATACAACTAATGACTGAAGTACACATATAGAATAGAATAGAATGACTTTATTAATCCCAAAGGGAAATTCATTTGTCTGTCAGCTCATCTACTATTTGTAGAAGAATTAAAAAGCCTGATGGCGATATGGATCCATTCTGATTGGAGTCAACAAGTAGTACGAGAGGGAAGAGGAACTGGGAGATGAGCGAGTGAAGGAGCATTTTGACAGTTTGTACGGAAGTAAAAGTTTCTTCTACTGTTTTCAACAAATGTGACCGCCAAAAGTTGACTGCAAACCTCACAGTGAGTTTATTCGGTTTATTCTGAATAAATGCAGTGGCTCATGTAAACACCCGATCGGATTAGACCATGTCACATGTGAACAGTTAACCTGAAAGACTCATTCAGAATGAATTTAATCAGAAAGAGGAAAAAGTGTCCATGTAAACGCAGTCACTGAATTATCCATGAATCTGGTGGTGGAGACTCATTGAGAGGGAATGGTGCATGTTCAGTGATGCCTTCATGGAACGTATTTTCACTCAGGGCTGAGTGACAGTGCTGTTCACTGAAGGTACCACTCAAAGTTGTGTCGCTCGCGAACATCGTAGTATATTCAGTGAACTTACCATTCATCAGTATGTTCAGTGAATCAATCACCACCACCTGCTCCTGCCAACAGCCATGTTTAGAGGCAGAGGAAATTCACCAGTAACCCAAGAAAGTGACATTTTGCCAAACAATCCTTCAGCTGAGTATGAAGCAGGATGAAAGAGGGACTATTTGCTACATGTGAAAATCCCAAATTCTGGAGGAAAATCACCATTTGAACTTGTCCATGTGTGGATGGCTCTGGGCTGCTCGTACTGATGCTTATCTGGAGCTCAAACATTCACTGTAAAAAAGATCTGCTGCTTTATCTCTGTTTGTCTGTGCCAAACACATCAAGTAGGCTAAGACATAGACTCACAGATGAATGATCTAACACTTAGACAATGATCTGTGTACACACACATACCAACAGTTCTGAAACTAAACCTATAGACCAAAGAAATAAATCAGGGTGTGTGTGCAGTATAAAAACACTCTGTCTGAAAATGTCCCAGACTTATCAGCAGTGATTGTTCACTTTTGAAGTCAGACTTGTGTGAAAGTGACTTGTTAAGTAATTAGGCCGAGTGTGGACAGGAGGAACGCAGGGCGGGGAAGGAGCGTCACTGCTGTTTATTAGGAGCGCAGGGTGCTGATATTACTGCTCAAGTCACAAGTGCTGGCAGTTGCTGTAATAATGTGAGGTTGTGAATGTGGAGTTGCTCTGGGTAAGCCACAATGGCACACAGTGGAGTTGGGTCATGAAACTTTCATTAGCGGCCTGGTGGCGTGGAGTTCCTGAATGTCTGCACTAAATTGCCCCAGGGTCATAAATACTTTATCAACAGCAAGACACCTCAGCAAAACACTTCCCTAGGGCAACTCCTTACCTCTCACCCTCCTTCCCCCTTTTCTTCCTGCACTCCTGGATTTCCACACACACACACACACATTCTGGCACTCCACCTGCATACCCTCACCTTGTAACACTCACTTCACCTCACCAATTGACCTTTCGCAAAGGCCCGCCCCCAAATGGTCATTGTCCAATCATACATTCTGCGGACCTCCGACAAGCAAAATGGTGAAGCACTGTGCCTATGTAAGTTGGACAGTAGGTACAAGAGTACAAGACAACAGAAAACACAACAGGAGCGGTGCCTCACACAGTGTGGACGGCCCCACGCCCAGCTAAATGTCACCAAAATAAACAAGCATACATAGGTCTGCTCCAAGGTCAGGCTAGGCTAGGCTAGGCTAGGCTAACGCCATGGCTCTCTAACGTCGCTCATCAGTTTACATCAAAGTTGAACATAGCATCCCAACAGGCAATTTAAACTTATTTTGTTTTCATCTTTCATGTAGCATTTTGTGAATGGACAGCCTACTCCTGAGTATCCCACCCCTGCAGCTCAGAGGCTGCCATTGACCGGTATGCTTTGGCCTCGATAGTGCCCCCTTCGTTGCTTATTTTAATGTTTTGAATATATCCCTCTACTGCATATTGTAACCCCTTTGGCCTCGATCTGGAGGTTACTACGCAGGTATTGCTCCAAAAAGAGTCACTGACAGGCACTGGTATACTCCTCCCCAACATGACACTGTGTTGACACTCCGTCGGCGTCAAGAAGCTTGATGGGCTAGCAACAGTAACTAAGGGGGGCGTGGCTTTTGCGAAAGCGAATTATATCATGTCGTGCTCATATCATGAAGTCACTGCACAGGCGGAGTTGTTTGTGATTCTTTATTATTGGTGTAACTTTGAGTTTCAAGACCGATCTCGTCTCCTTTCCCTTGACAATTTAATAAAAGAGAGAAAAAGAAAGAGAGAGAGAGAAAACATCAAATGCACTGAAGCAAACCTCTAAACTTATATCTGATAAAACACTGTCTTTGATCTTGTGCCATTCAGCCCAGCCTGCTTAGCTTTAATGCCACTGCCTTTATTCTCACATTGCAGTGCATAGTAGCGTTTGAAGCACGACACAGAGAGTGGTGTTCGCTCAAAGAACCTGGGCAGACCTTAAACAAGCCGGAGAGCGAGCGCATCTCCACCAGACTGAGAGCTCAATTTGAAGCGGAGAGAAATAAGCGTCAGATTGTGCAGCAATCCCCTTGCAATCACTGTAACTGTAAGTCTGCTGCATGAGTAGACATGAACCCAGTCACCAACATGAGTCATCAATGTGAGCCACGTGAAATACAGATCGTCTCGTTCTCATGTCTGATACTAGAATACTGGTATTTTCCTGTTTCTATTTTTTTCTCTTATGTGTGATACCTGAAGATAGCAATGAGGGAAGTCTAGGTGTCATCATGTACACGTGCTAATATATAGTACACATACTATCAATGAAATCCTTACTGGATTTCCTCAAAGGCACAAAACAGGAAGAAAAAGGGACAATTCATGCCAATTAATAAGATAAATTGCTGTCTAATAATTACAGGAAAGATGAATATTGTTACTTTCTTAATTTATTTCAGCATGATGATATCCATACAGGCATACACACACATATGAATTATATATAATCACATTCCATTACATGGACTCTTACACACATGATGACACACCATGGATGGAGATTATACTGATAAGCTATAACACTGTGACCACCTGTCTAATATTGTGTTGGTCCCTTTTGCTGCCAAATACACAACAGACTGTGATGCACAGTGTATTGTGACAGCTTTCTATCAGAAGCAGCATGAACTTCTTCAGCAGACAGCAGCTGGTCTGTTGGATGGGACCACATGGACCAGCCTACTCTCCCCACATGTATCAATGAGCCTGTGGCCGCTTCACCACTGTTCCTTCCTTGGAGCACTTTTGATAGATCCTGACCACTGCAGACCAGGAACAGCCCACAAGAGCTGCAGGTGTTCACATCTCTGACCCAGTCGTCTTGTCAAACTGGATCAAATCCTGACGCTGCCCATTTTTCCTGCTTCTAAAACATCAACTTTGAGGACAACATGTTCACTTGCTGCTTAATATATCCCACCCACTAACAGGTGCCATGATGAAGTGTTACTCACTGTTATTCACTTCACCTGTCAGTGCTCAGAATGTTAGGCCTGATCAGTGACCTCCACCCATTGTCTATAGTGCTGGGCCCAATCCCAGCTGACATAGGGTGAGGGTGCAGGAGGGTGCACACAACACACACATTCATATTTTGGTGTGCATGTGTTTGTCTGTGTGTCTCTCTGGTTCTCCAGCTTCCTCACACAGTTCAAAGAGAGAAGATACAGACTCTACTGAATTGAACCCAGAGCCCATTGCTGAGAGGCCACAGTCCTGTCCTTACTGTTGTCTCTTCACGGGTGAAATAGGTCTGTGTATTGTGACCTGAAAGCCCAGAACAAGAGTGTCACAGTGACAGAATCCATAACCTTAAAGATGCACACGGAAGCTCCCCAATGTAGATGCAATCTTTAGCTGGAGATGAAATGATCCACTAAAGGTTACCAGATATATCCGTCATTCGAGCACATCCAATGTCTGCATCGCTCTCTCTTCTGGGCAAACTCCATTAGTCTCTCTCAGAGAGTGGCACACACAAGCAAAGGTCAAGAGGAATTTATGCTAATGAAAGCTCGACTAATGCACTCAACACGTCCACGCAGAATAAAACCGATTTTTATTTCCCTGCTTTTTGCCTCAAATTCTTTGCTTGATCCAACACTTTCGTTGACCTTCAAAGATGACCACCCCGCCGCGTGTTTGTTACACATTGTTTACTTTACAATTATTTCACGTCTCTGACATTCTGCAGGTGGAGCAGGTCAAACACAAGACGTCAATACTGGAGCATCAGTGTTTTGGTATGAAAGAAGATGTTTAGATGGCCCTGCCCGAGTAAGGTCTTACTGCTGGCATTTCTTTCAGCTGTGTGAAATATTTGACAGGGGATTAACTACACTTTGTCACTGTGTGGTGGGGAGCAGAGTGGATGTACTGTCTGCTCTGTGAACAGCAAATGGCCTGTTTTATACTTTAACCCCTTAACACCCACTGGCCCGTGTGCTGTGTGGCTTCTAATTAATGCTGGCCCTGCTGGGCCCTGGATGGACCCAGTGGTTCCCGCTACCGTGGAGTGGTTTTGGTGATATGATTACAAATTTGTTAAGGAATGTGGACTGTGGAAGTTTCAAGTCAGTGAAAGTGATTTAAGTCTGCACTCCGTCAGCAAGCCATCACCCTTAGATTTAAATAATTCGAAGGGTGTCTTTTTCATAAGCTGCAAACATTAGCATGCTTGGCTACAATACTTTGCATTGCTCTCATGGGTAAGAGCTAACATACAGTACTACAGAATAACTACCATAGATTGCGTGGGTCTGTACAGGTCATGTTAAAAACAGAAGCCCATTGCTAGTTCATTACTAGCACATCCACTGTGTGGTATATTCTCCTTTATGTGGAAGTTGGATGCCATCCCAGTTTAAGCTGCACATTAGCAGCAGCCTGCTCTTTATTTGATTTGATGATATTCACACTCCACCAACCCCAGATAGTGCATTATATACACCCCATGCTGAAAGTTTTTCCTGTCTTTAAGAGTGAAAACACACTATTTGGAACTGAAAGTCAGCGAATCAGCCAGAGGGCACACTCCTTATACCAATGAACTTTGCAATGTTATCTCTTTATTTTCCATGTATTATAGATGTTTTATTTATTTATAAGTGACAGTGCTGTTATATATTTTTTATTATTACTTTTTTTGTTTGCCTGAGACCTATTATCTTTATCATTTGATGTTGTCACTGGGTTCATATTGAACACAACTTGTACAGCACTCTAATATGTGCTAGTTTGGAACATTAATAGTGAGACTCATCAGCTGATGAGCAGCCAATGCCATGGATGAAGCTACAGCTGATAGAATGTGCTGATGACAGCTGTCATTTCAATCTGGCCACAAATCAGAAAGCAGCTCTGTTCTGTCACAGACCTGTTGTTTACAAAATGACTGTAAGCCACAGCAAACAACACGTAGAGCCTCTCACACTGACAGGGACTGATACATATCACTTGATTTTGGGGGGGAAATGGAGCACAAAGCAAATATTTGCTCCGGTGCCCATTGATTTGACTCTGATTGTTGAACGGTGGAAGTTACAAGAAAATCTAAATGTGGTCTAAAGAATGGAAGGATATTTACACTCATTTACAAGAGCTCAAAGAGAAGAGAAATGTCTCAGTACGAGTGTTGCTGCTGGAAAGAAGTGGCTGTGCTAACTTAATTATAAGGTCTGCTTCTCATAACAATACAGCCGCAACAGCAGCACTGAGCGGAGCCGCAGGCCGACCTGGAGTGACTCGCTTCTCAAAGTGGATTGATCACCCTTGTCTACAAAATGGAGCACACAGATCGATTTGTGCCTTTATTATAATACAAGCGCACAGTTTTTTTTGTTTTTTTCCCTGCTCTGCTATATTCCGCTCCACTCCTGTCAAATGAGATCCCATCTCTCCTCCACAGATGAGTGACAAATGAAAGACATTTGAATGCAGATGCCTGCACACGGGGACACGAGGGGGGCTGTCGAATGATTTCATGAAAACGATGTGAATCATTCCACAGTGGCTTTTACACAGTCATCAGGTCTGACCCCAGGATTTTACAGCAACATGTTAGAGAGCACTCTCCATCATCATCACAACACTAAATGAGAGAATATATTTTTGGAAAATGGTGTTCATCTCACTAAAGGATAAAAATGAACAGTTTTACTTTTTTTGACTTTGTTTATTCAGTTTATTCTTCTCTGTGTTGCTTCTTCACTGTTGCTGCAGCTGAGATTTGAGTTAACTCTGCACACAAAACCTGCATGAGCACTCACATTAAACCTGACAGCAGAGTTCCCAGGAGAAACGTGACAAATGTAAACAATCATCATGCTTATCATAAGTTCTTCATTTTCAAAGTTGTTGTTGATGGACCGCAGCCCTTCAGCCGGCAGAATAAACAGAGACGCTGCTCACAGCTGGAGGATTGCAGTTAACTGTGGATGGTGCTGGAAGAGCTCCAAAAATGCATGAGAAAAAAAAAAGAGAAAATCTTAGGTTGTATAATGCATGTAGTGCACCATTTCCTCTTAAGGCTACGTGTTGAATATGTTGTGTTCCTGTAAAAAGTAGCAAAATAAACACAAGTGTGTAGTGCTTAGTGTATCTTGTATGAGTCTGAGACACAACCACACTTTCATATGCAGTCATATACACAGATACTGGTAGGCAACATTTCAACTGAGTGAAAGTAGCTCCTGTAAAATATGTGCTATACAAGTAATAATAAAATGTATAATGATACTCATTATGCAGATCATAGCCTCTGAGTGGATCATTAGCTTTTATAAACTAAGAGTCTCTAAATGCCTCAGTTGTTTGGAGTGAGGTTCAGTTTAATTATTTTGGGGTTTAATCCAGTGGGTCCCGAGTGAGATCCACAGATCCCCAGAGGTCCTTGAGGAGGCTTCTGTGGGAGATGCAGTAAAAAAGGGGGGTAATTCATTTTCACTCTTCTATCCATGACTGTGTTGGCCATCGGTTTCTGTAATCACACAGATAAAATCTAATCAGTCAGACGAGCCTGGGGCAGGATGCTGTGTAGTAAATAGTTTCCCCCGTGAAATGCTGTGGGGTAGAAGTGTGATGTATTCACCACAAATGTATTTGTGTATTTAGTTACTTTTCACCACTGATGTGTCATCATGTTGGTCATTGTGTGTGTGTGTGTGTGGGAGAGAGAGAGAGAGAGAGAGAGAGAATCACGCCTCGCTCTGCGTGTGGTGATTCGCCGCAAAAGTCAAACGCAGATCTAAAGTATGGATGGTTGTGGCAGAGGCCTAACAGATAACAGAGTTAATGTGAGCCCCCCAGTCAGCCTGGCCGCAGCACACGTGTCTCCGTCCTCAGCTCGGCCTAACTTTGAAACAGCGCCGGCTCACAGGTGTCATATCACCGCTAAGTACTCCAGATTCCGAGGCTGTTGCATTTCCGGCCCCGCACGTATTTAACAA
>OMNW01035323.1:56326-75149 GCA_900303245.1 Selene dorsalis | reverse complement strand
CCCCTTTCAGACAATACAGGATACAGCATTGTTCTGTAGTTTAGCTTTGTCAGTACTGCCAGCCTGGGTAGGACACGCAGGTCAAACTGAAAGTTCATTTGAAAATAAATACACAGGTATGTGGGTTGAAACAAGGCTAGATGAGAAGTTAATCTGCCGGAATGATCTGGCATGCCTGTAAATTCCTGAAGTGGCCAGTAGGGTATTTATAGTGCTACTGCCATCTGCTGGATATCAAGTGTAGTGACTGTTAATACTCAAATTCAGAGCAGCGGTGCTGATCCTGAGCTACTCCACATCTTTGCAAATAAAAAAACAAATTCCTCTTTTACAGATGGGGACAGTCATCTAATCATATGTTCCTCTCTCAGTTTGCAGACTTTCCTGTTGGATGGCAACAGCCTAGATGAGCTGCCCAATGAGCTGGGTTCCCTCCAGAGGCTCAGTTACTTAGGCCTTTCCTTCAATCAGTTCAGCCATGTGCCCCAGGTGCTGGAGCGCTTGGCCTCCATGGAGAAGCTGTGCATGGCAGGCAACAACCTAGAAACACTCACGCTGCAGAATTTCAGACTGCTCCGAGTCAAACACATCGACCTAAGGTACAACAGTAGAGGCAGTTTATTGCGAATATTACAAAACATCTTCATTATGAGATATATTGTCCTATATTATTGTGAAATGAGGGTTTTATATTTGATCTTTAGACAGTTTTGTCTAGAAAAAGCATCATACAGGCCCAAGAACTGCACTCAGTGACACGTGTTATCCCACTAATGACAGAAACAAAAACACTAAGAGGAAGTCAAAACACCATCAGACAGTCAAGAAGGCACGGAATCGAGAAATCATTTGCTTGTAGATGCTCCATCAGGTGTCTTCCCTTTGTTTGGAAAAGCACAGAGCTTGAGTGACTTGCAGTATTTTCCAGTTAATGCTTCACTCCCATTGACTTTGCTCAAACGGGGTCAGTAAAGACGTTTTCCCAGCATTTCTCACCTGTTTGGGCAAAGATCATTTGATTTTTTGAAACCTCTGTTTCTTTAACAACAAAGCTTTCTGCTCAGTCAATCAGCTGATAGTCAGCCTTCTCCCAGAAATACCACATATTTTCCATTTTAAGCCTCTTAATTGTGTGGAGTGGCTATTTTACTATTTTGTTTTTTCTAGTTACACTTTGCTTTTGCCAAATTCTGGTATTTGTTTATGGAACAGGAAAATATATTTATGTATTTTATGTCTTATCAGTTTTTGCCATAAATGGTACTGTCAGAGCAACAGGAAGTTTAACAGAACTCTGGCAGCTGCACAGTATATCAGCCATCACCCAAGGCATGTTCCCTGCCGTACAAGAAAGGCCACAGCCTGGGCAATTCAACCTGATCCAATTGAAGTTGAACCTTTGCCTCCCTCACTGCTCCCTCTGTCAGGTTGAATAAAATCTCCAGCATGGTGCCAGATGAGCCTGACCTGCTGAGGCACGTGACCCAGCTGGACGTGAGGGATAACAGGCTGACAGACCTGGACGCCTCAGTCTTCCCCAGGCTGGAGGTGCTTCACTGCGAGAGGAACCGCATCGCTAGCCTCAAGGCCAAGGGCTGCTTGCTCAAAGGCATCTACGCCTCCAACAACGGTGGGTTTGGCACGCAGGACTTGATGTTCTCTGCGAGGGCAACCCTGTGTTGTTACAAAAGACAGATTTCCTCCTCTCTCACATCACTGCTGTCTCACCTGAAACCACTGACATGGCTGACTCTTTCTTCTCTGAACTTCTAACTCTTCAAACTCCCCTTACCTCAACTCACTCTTTTCTTTTCCTTCTATAACCACATCACCCTGTGCTCCTCTCTACATGCACCCATTTTTCTCATCACTGCTGCAGTCTCATTGTCTCCCTCTGTCATCCTCCTCTAACTTGTCACCCTCCACCCCACCGCCACCAAACTCTCCCCTCCATTTACCATCTACCTGCCTTTGTAATAGGCCGTGTATGTCCTTCCTGTAGGTTAATGTGTTTTGATTTCTCCCTACAGAGCTTCGACAACTGGATGTCAGTCCTGTGCCCTCCAATCTTAGTTGCATGGATATCTCGAGGTGAGAAAATTCCCAGAAGTACACGCATGCATACAAAAAAGGGAATGCAGCGCTAATTAGAAAAAACTATTCTGAAAATGTGGCTCATTTACAGTACATCCTCTGTGTCCAACAAGGGCACAAGAGCACGAGTTGTCGAGTAGACGAGAAAGAATTTGTTTTAAAGACGAAACTGCATGACAGCGATAAGATGTTTGAAAGTGTGGTGAAATGTGAACTTAGAGAGCTGTCACTGTTTAACTGCATCAGCGCTGACCTTTGACATAACCTTTGATTGTTAAGAAAAAGATAGGCTTCTATGCTAAGCTTCTGCGCGGTCAATAAAAAAAGCCATGCATTGAGTACTTTAAAGTCCTTTTTAAGTCCTGCTGATAATCTATTAAGAGCTGACATTCTTATTGTTCATTGTTATCACAACACTGATTCTTCAGTTACATGATGAAGTGGCTCGATAATGTTACAAGAAAACTGATTTTAAAAAGCCAGTTTATAACAAGCTGCTGCCTTGTCTGTTCTTGACTGTTGTGAAGTCAGACACCTGCAGTACCCCTGTACTTTCTCTACCATGTTATTTATGTCAGTCTCCAAACTGGACACAATTTATCATCATCATTATTATCACTTCCCCTCCTCCTGTAGGAACTATATGGAGTCCTTGCCAGACTGGCTGTGTGAAGCAAAGAAACTGGAAGTTCTGGACGTGAGTCACAACCTCATCGCTGAGCTCCCGGCGCGGTGAGTCTCTCTGTCTCAGTGCATATGTCCTGTAAAGCCTGTAAATGGAGTGCAGTGCAGCATTATTCTCCCTGCCCTCTGCCGGCCACTCATCTATCCCCCACGGAGCCTCATAAATCACGCAGATAGCCTGCAACCTCCACAGCCTTCGTCCATTCTCTTCCTCTTTATATAGCTGCTTAGAAGGTCAGCTCAGATGCAGCTCACCTCTTCCTCTTCTCTCTGTTTCTGCCTTTTCATTTTTTTTTTCTTTTTCTTTTTCTTGTTCTCTTTCTCTCCCTCATCTACCCTGGTCTCCTCAGTGTCTGCAGATTTATTTTTTACCCAATCAGTGTCAGGATGATGAATTTCAGCTGCAGGCTCCACTATAGGCGCTGCTATTTTTTCTTTCCACATCCTCCTGCTGCACTATCCTCATTTCCATGGCTATTTCAGCCTCAACTTCAATTACAGTTCACACAGGCCAATTTTGTATAAGCATGTATCTCCTTTTTGTCTGTCTGTCTATCTATCTATCTATCTATAGATATATATATGTGTGTCGTTTCATAATAGCTGTCTAGTCCAACAGTTTTGGGATTTTTGTTGTTCTACTTGTTACCCAACCATCTGTATGTGTCTTTGTGCCGCAGGTTGTTATGCAGCAACAGTCTAAGGAAACTGAGTGCAGGACATAACCAGTTGCAGAAGCTGCCTGAAAGAGTGGAGCGCCCTCTGCTGGAGGTTTTGGATGTACAACACAATCAGCTGGTGGAGCTGCCCTGCAACCTGTTCCTCAAATCTGACAGGTAGCATCAATCATCAGCTGGAATTAGCTTGTGTTTTCATCAGATAGTACACCCAACATCTGAAAAGGACATAAAGCATAGGGGAAAAAATGCAGGTATATGAAGGTGAATGACTGAAGTTATGATTAGGAGGAGGCAAATAAGAAACTAACAGCCACTTCAAAGATGGGAGAGGGGAAAAAGAATTCATGCAGGAGTTTGTCATTAATGACTCATCTTAATTTTCTTTTCTCTGTCTGGAAGGTTAAAAAATGAGTTTGTACTTTTAATATTCATTTCAGCTTACGATGCGTCAATGCATCAGCCAACAAGCTGGAGCACCTGCCACCTTCCACCCTGTCAGAGGAGTGCCACAGCATCCTGCAGGAGCTCTACCTCACCAATAACCGGCTGACAGACAAGTGTGTGCCCATGCTGACAGGCCATTCTCACCTCCGAGTCCTGCACATGGCCTACAACCATCTCCAGACCTTCCCGGCCAGGTAAATTAGATTCCTCATGTCACAGTATCTTCACTAAAGCTGGTGTTTTACATTTTATTTTCTTGACCAATAACAAATCAGTGGTTTACATTCACCACAGATGAATCATGACGATCAACTTAACACTAATTGCCTACACAGTGACTCAGCATCCGCAGGCGTACTATCAGGGTTTCTGTTGTTTGACTGGTTGTTTGTTTGTTTTAGCACTATTTTACGCACATTAACTTTACCCAGTGCTTTTTCGTGTCCTTCAGTAAAATGGCCAAACTGGAGGAGCTGGAGGAGGTGGACCTGAGTGGAAACATGCTGAAGACCATTCCCACCACCATCATGAACTGCCGGCGAATGCACACTCTCATCGCCCATTCTAACTCCATCGAAGTCTTTCCTGAGGTCATGCAGCTGATGGAGATGAAAGTAAGCCAGCAGCAGCAGCACATCTCTATGAGTCCCCAAGATTGCCCTCAGAGTACTGACATCTTGTCCTCTTTTGTCAGTGTGTGGATCTGAGCTGTAATGAGCTCAGCGAGATCACTCTCCCAGAGAATCTGCCCCCAAAGCTCCAGGAGCTGGACCTGACTGGAAACCCTCGTCTCAATCTGGATCACAAGACACTCGAGCAGCTCAAGTAAGTCAATACTTCTCTTCAGTATGAATTTAAGGTTCACATTTTTGATATTTTCTATACTGCATAGTCTGTCATTAGGAATTCTCTCTGTGGTTTATGTAACTTGTGTCTGCTATGATACAGTATATTTGATCTTTTTCATGCTTTCTTGTTTTTTAGTAATATTCGCTGCTTCCGTATTGATCCGCCTCCAACCTTTTCGTCGAATGAAGCATCTGGTGGGCCCGCTGTGTGGAGTCATGGTTACACAGAGGCCTCGGGCGTCAAGAACAAGTGAGTTCAGTCCCAACAATAATGAAACACCTACCGCCGTCACATTCGTCCAGTGAAGCCTCACTAAAACCAGACCTCTCGAGAATGAGCATCATAAGAGCCAGATGACTCAAATAAAGTGAATAATGAAGCGGTGACTCATGAATCATGTGTACTCACATGCCAAAACTCTACTTCCAATTCAGCATCTTCATGTATAGACTGAGGACAGCATTCAAGCTGTTGTGCTGTACATATTGATTTCAAATTTTACATGTGATGTTCAATAGCCACATGGTAATCACAGTGGTTCTGCTGCACAATTAAAAGAGTCATAGAAATAAAGCACTGTGTCCAAGGTTAGTAGTGTGTGAAGTAGTATGATCAATATGTGAACAAAGGAGTTGATAATGTCTTTGAAGCCCCATTGTTTCCTGCAGTGGCGTGATGGTCTTCATGTTGTTTGTCGTTCTCCTTGTCAGACTGTGCGTTGCAGCCCTCTCAGTGAACAGTTTCTGTGGAAGTCGTGAAGCCCTGTACGGTGTATTTGATGGGGACAGGAATGTGGAAGTGCCCTACCTCTTGCAGTGCACAATGAACGACGTGTTGGCTGAAGAACTGCACAAGACCAAGAGCGAAGAGGACTACATGACCAACACCTTCCTTGTCATGCAAAGGTACATGGTTTCGTCATTTCATCTCGACATTCTCATATTTGAAAAAAAATATCTACTATATCTCAAGTTTCTCAATAATCTCCACAATCCCATCCTTCCATATCCTGTTTCCTTTAATCCCTGCAGGAAACTAGGGACTGCAGGTCAGAAACTGGGTGGCTCAGCGGCTCTGTGTCACATTCGCCATGACCCCACCGACCCCGGTGGCTGCTTCACGCTCACAGCTGCTAACGTAGGCAAGTGCCAGGCCATCCTGTGCCGCGATGGGAAGCCAATGTCATTGTCGCTGCTTCACAATGTAGGCCTGGAGGAGGAATACCGCCGCATCAGGCAGCACAGGGCTATCATCACCGAGGTAAAGATCCCTAAAGCAAACCTTCAACTTAATGAAATCAATGTGAATTGATGGAGCGTATCAATGTAATAATTATATTGATTCTCATGCTCTCTTCCGTAGGACAACAAGGTGAACGGCGTGACTGATTCTACACGAATCATGGGCTACTCCTTCCTTTACCCATCCGTCATCCCCTGTCCCTACGTGCAGACAGTCACTCTCACCCCCCAGGATGAATTCTTCATCCTGGGCAGCCGGGGCCTGTGGGATGCCGTGTCTCCCACTGAGGCTGTGGAAGCTGTTCGAAACGTCCCAGATGGCCTGGCTGCTGCTAAGAAGCTGTGCACGCTGGCGCAGGGATACGGCTGCACCGACAGCCTCAGCGCTGTAGTGGTCCAGCTCAGTGTGAGTGAAGACTGCTGCTCCTGCTGCTGCTCTGAGCCTCCCCAGCCACCCCCTAGCCCCGGCCTGGGGCCCTATCCCCCTTCCTCCACCGCCATCAAGGAGCGGCCCTCAGACGGCTCCCTCCCTGTGCCCCCTTCTTCCTGCAGCGAAATCAGCAGTGAAATCAGCACCAGCGAGATGAGCAGCGAGGTGGGCTCCACAGCCTCATCTGATGAACCGCCGCAGAGCTCCTTGGTGCTGCTGCACGATCAGACCCACCATCCTCATTTCCACCTGCACCATCAGGCCCACTCGTTGGCTTTACAGCACCAGCAGCCCCACACCACCACCCAGCCCTGTCAGTATCTGTTCCCAAGTTCAGAGCTGCCCTCTGCCCGCAGCTGCTGTGCCCTCCACCCTGCCTGTTTAGCGGGCTCTTTCCAGAGGCAGCTGTCCAGCGCCACGTTCTCCAGCGCCCTGTCTGACAACGGGCTGGACAGCGAGGACGAGGAACCCATCGCTGGAGTTTTCTCTAATGGGAGCCGTGTGGAAGTAGAGGCGGATGTCCACTGCCTCAAAGCAGAATCGTCCTCTTCTTCATCAGCCCAAACATCATTACCTTCATCCACCAGCCAGGAGCGCACCCTGCTGACTCTTCCCCCTCCTCCTCCTCCTCCACCGTGTACCCCAGAGCCCTTGGAGGAAGGGGTGGACATGAGCCTTGCTGAGGCTGAGAACGGGCTGGAGAGGGATGAGTCGTGGCAGGGGGTCGGACCGGGAGGAGATGGAGGAAAGTTGGCAGGCAAGAGGAGAGTGAATGGGTCGGTGGCACGTCAGGAAAAGAGTCACAACCTTATTGAGGTGGCTGCCGACGCTCCATCTAAGAAATCCGGGGGCTACTTCACAGCCCCGGCCCAGCCCGACCCAGACGACCAGTTCATCATCCCTCCTGAGCTGGAGGAGGAGGTGAAGGAAATCATGAAGCAGCATCAGCAGAAACAGCAGAAGCCTCCTGGGAGCGATCAGCCCACAGACTACTACGACACCCCTCTCTGAACAGCAGCAGCACCGCTCACACAACCCCAGCCTCATCTCCTTCCTGGCGGCAGCATGCACAGAACCCTACACCTATCGTAACCCACTCTGTTTTTCCCAAAAATGGTCACAAACAGAATGAGCCTCTTCAAGAGGACGGAAAACGCACATGAAAGCCTTCCAGCTCTACACAGCCTCATCCTTGGAGAACCATGCACTGTAACCGCTCCACCTGTTTCTACCCGAGAAACTCATAGAATAAAATAAGCAAATGAGCCCTTTAATGATACTCGACCCTCTTGAAAAAACCTGTGGACACAGCTCCTGGTGTCCATGGTGGTGCCCTTCTCACAGACTGTGGAACGTTGTTTTTACATTAGACAACCAGCTGAGTATGTAATCAACACTAGTCTCTTTGCAATAGCATTAGCTCGCCACAACACTTGATAATATTGATAACAGTTCCATGGTTGGTTGGTTTGTTTGTTTGTTTTGTAAGAACTTACCATATCTTTTAATGTGAAAGCAGAGATGTTGCTGAAAGAACTTTTTAAAAACAGAGACACATAATCTTTTTATTATCGGTGAACTATGTTGAATGGTACACTAGTAATACCACACTTAACTGTTGTAGATAGGGCACGTAAAATACTGTATTTCTTCAGTAAATCATGGCTCTTGGCCTGTAAAATGGCATAGAAATTTTTTGTAGAAATTTGAAATACTAACTCCTAGGAGTTGCATACTCTTTATGGTGACTCAGTCACTTTTACTAATCTTCTCTGAGAGAAATGGTGATTTTTTTTTCCAATGATTGTAAATAAGACAAATGTTGTATACTGATGCTTTTAAAAGAACTGCGCACCTGTATGTCGGTGAAAGTTTTAACGGTGGGGAGGATCATGTGTGGTTCACCAAGAAGTTTGCTGTTATGGAGGTTTCACCCCCCCCCTTCTCTTTCCCTTTATCTTACAGTGTAGACCCACAAATATCACACACACACACACAAATAGTTATGTGCAATTGCAGGTCTGAAACCCCGAAACATTCCACACAATATAACATCACTTTATCTAATGAACACTATTGACAGATCTTTGCTTGCACATTTGCATGCGCACACATACAGTACATGCACACACACACATTCACATACACGCAGATACACACACACACACACACAAGGCCACCCACAGGTAATAATTGTTCCACCTCACCTCCCTCGTACAGTAACTGTTATCACCGGCATGACTGTGTCAAGTTCAGTAATACAAATATATCCACATGGAAAAGAGACAACACAAATGTTCCTGTCTTTGGTATAATAAATTTTAAATTTGTGAATATAAGTCATCCTGTCTGGCACTGTTTTTTATTAATGAGCTTTATTTTTGTCCCATATATTTAGTTGTATAGACATTAACGGAAACCTTGGGTTCAAAATAATTTATTCAACATATTTTCACAGTTATGTATTGTTGTTACATTGAATAGCCACAAGGGGGCAATCTAATGTTATATCATGATCTGTAATATGGCATGTGATGGCTTACCTTTTAGCACTGGAGTTTACTCTATAAACCCAAAACCTGCTCTACAAGATATTTAGCATAAACATTTAGCAGAAAAATACTGATTTACTTCATTTCAAGTCTTTTGTTGTTGTTGTTTTTCTTCTATTAACAAAAGCTGTCATTCAGGATATTCCTCTACAGTTTATCTGAGGAATACGTGTTTGCCATGACAAAACTGCTGTCATCTCGTTTCTTGTACTTCTTCTTCACACAGATGACACTGACCAGTGTAACCACCAGCATGACTCCCAGCACAGACAGAGAGGTGGCGAGAGCAAGGTTGGTTTTATCCATGACTGAGCCCTTGGACTGACATTTGTCCCCATAGTACCACCAGTCATCACCCACCGCACACCTGGGCAGCAGAGACAAAAAAAAAGATGAAGATGAAAGAGAAAAATCAGTCTTGCAGGTCTATTCAGCACTTAAACGGAGCTAGTATAGACATTAAAGCTGGTGGAGCATAAATATAAAAAAAAACCATGTCTAGTGGAACAAGATGAGATAGTTAAATGAGAACTGATTTACTAGCTTTAGTAATGACTCATCAGCCTGAAGTGTAGTTCTGAAATAACTGCATCAAATGATCAATGGTGAAATTACTTGCTTGGTTTTATCCAAAGGTGGCAACCAAGAAACATACAAAAATATTACTTTTTTGTACATGCCACATTAAGTTATTGTTGTATAGACCAAACAAACATTCAACATGTTAATCTGTAAGTATTTGTGTGTGACATTATTCCTTTAAATGTAACAGTGTTCACATTGCCACATTAGTTAAAAAGAGCTCACCTGCACAGAGGTTTTCCCTCGTCCACCACGCAGATGCCATCATTCAGACATTCCACATTGTGGCAGAGGTTAGGCTGTGTTGGACTAACAGTCAGATGAGATACATCTGAAGAGAGACCGCAAATGAGAGAGTGGTCAACTGGATTCAAATGTAGG
Organism: Selene dorsalis; assembly: GCA_900303245.1. Taxonomy (NCBI): domain Eukaryota; kingdom Metazoa; phylum Chordata; class Actinopteri; order Carangiformes; family Carangidae; genus Selene; species Selene dorsalis. The sequence goes on along the minus strand of OMNW01035323.1, from coordinate 65,212 downwards.
AGCATTGACTAACGTGAAATGAATGAGCAGCGATGGGGTTGTGTGATAGGATGCAGTTTTTCCTGCCAAGTGGGTACCTGACTCATGGGTGTAATCACACTCGTGTTTTTGACCCTGAAATTGTTCTTTGTATGCGTTGGAGGGATAAGTATATAAATGGATAAGAAACTGATCAAATTACAAGATGGAAATGGTTTTACTGCGTGGTGCCTTTACCTTCCATTGTGAGGAGAAAGATGGCGTCTCCCCCCTTGATAAAATCCCTGCTCTTGGCTCTGAGGTGGGTTAAATACACTGGGGTTCCAGCTCCTGGTCCTCGGAAGTACTTGGACCCATCTGTGTCTGTGACTTCAGAGCCCACCTTGCGAGGGTCATCCCAGAAAAACAGGTCTGAATCTGTTTAAAAGGATGTTGTTGAAAGGGACCATGAATACAGGACTTTGGTGGATTTTAATTGTTTACGTAAAGAATCATTACATGGACTCTGAATGAAAGCAGCTTCACCTGTTGCCGTCATGTTGGGGTCAGTGGTCACACTGCGCTGGTTAGACATGCGCTTTTGAATGTGAGGGTGCTGGTCCATCAGCATCATGGTTATCTGTTTCCAGGGGCAAGGCCATTTCTGCCCGGTGTCCCCCTCACGGGCCACCAGATGAGCGTAGGCCGACAACTCACCAGGGTAGCCTGCCTTTCCGCTGGGGTACAGCTGCATTTGGAAAGTGTATCCCTCCTTGGAGGTGAATGGGGGGCTGAAGATAGATGTGTTTGTCGGGGTGTTTTCAATAACTTGTCTGAAGTTCTTGACTCGCCATACAAACTCTGGGCAGGTGGTCTCTGAAAGGTTGATGTCATCCAGTGACAAGCCCCCTGCTGAGTTTCCGGGGCCTACCTTGGTCCCTTCAAAGACGACTCGGAATTTTTTCTTGACGTCTAGACTCACATGGTGCAACTGCCACAGATCCTGAGGGGCTCCTGTCACAATACGTGAGGTAAAAACGTATTAAACATTTTACCAGCACAATTCTGACAGATCTTGCGATGTAACAAAATTCACAAATAGTCACCGTCTATGATCTTTATAAGGCGCAGTTTTCCACTGGGGTGAGCTTTGTCATACTCGCGGACATAGATCTTCAGGGTGTCCTTGGGGTCGGCGCTGTTGTAGAAGAAGAACTGCAGGCACTGGAAACCTCTTTTGGGGTACAGGAGCCTGCTTTCAAGCAGAGCTGTATCCCCAGTTTTGGCCAAGGCGGTATTGAAGTGCATGAAATATCCTGACCCTGAAGATCCAAATGTCTCTTGATTAATAATGTCATACCAAGGTACCATTTTACTACACTACTTTGATGTAACTAGTAAATCTATTATATGCAGTAGCAATAGTAGGTTCAAGTCTATCATCTTTCACATGCAGGTAGGTATACTGAATTGGCTTGTTGTGAAGCTCATTGCCTGTATGGAGGAGGAACTTTTTCAATACAAGCATGTGAGTGTTGTTTTAAGATGAAATGGATGAACATGTGAACCTATATGCTTAAATATAGACCCACATATCTCCACGTCATGCATATCCTTTCAAGGTTATTCTCACCGGTGCATTTGCCCATGTTAGAGTAGTCAGTGTTGGGCCCTCCGGCAGCTTTGTCAGTCCTGACCCAGTCTACTTTGTCTCCTTTCCCCTGGACCATACCACAGATGTTCTCACGTTCAAAGTCACACGAGTCCAGGAATGTAGAGGTCTTGGCTAGGGGACAATTGATAGTCACACAACACATGTGAAGGACTTTGAACTGCTATAAACTCATCTATTGTGCAAGGGGATGGATATTTTGCTAATTCACATATTTCCATGTGATATCTGACATCAACATTAATAAAACTGGAAGGTTGGTAGTTCAAGCTCATGCCACATTTAGTACAGTATGACAAATGTGGTAGTTGTTGACTCTTACTGCAGTTGTAGAGGCGGTGCAGCTTGAGCAGGTCGCTGTCACTGAACTCCATCCGCTGGCCTATGACATCACTAAAGGCAGGGATCTTGGTAACGATGGTGGGCTCTGTGCCATTGCGAAAGGCATTTTTACTGTAATGCATCATTGATCCGTAGTCGTAGGGTACACCCAGCGAGCTGGAGGTGGTGTCATTGTAGGTGTTGAAGTTGTGCTCTCTACCTGAAAATCAAATGTAAATCAAGATACAAGTTTATTTTCATTATCACATCTTATTCTCTTCTGCACATGCAAGGTAGAGGGGTGGAACTAATTAATTAATATTATAATTAATAAACTAACTAATTTAGGGTTTAGTTCATGGGGTTTGGAACAATAATATGACAACAAACAACTACTTTCTGTCCAAAAGCAGAGGGGTAATGTGGTGTCAGACCTGCGAGTCAATACTGGCCTGGCTCTTCTTGAGAAAGAGTCCAGGGGCCCAGCTGCACTAAGAACCTCCTTTATTTATCCCTGATGTGTTTGTAACTTCAAGACTATGTATTATGTAATGCTACATAAACCCTTAATATTTAAGAGGACCTACCATTCTTTTCTACGGTGGCTCTGTCGGGGCAAAACATTTCTATCATTTACATGAAACACCAGGTTGGGGGTCCTTTCTTCTTTCACCTGACGCTATTACGTCATTCAGTGACGGTGGACGCTTGCTGCAGGTTTGGCACACGGTACCGGACAGCCAGCAAACAATTACTTCTAATGAAGGCCAGGAGAGCTGTTCTGTCTGTAGCCACGCTGAAGAGGTACACTCGCGTACGCTGAAACCTACTATGTTGCACCAACTGCAGAACCACGAAGTGGCTGAAATTACTTCTTCCCAGGTTCCCTGAACTGTTCCATATATTTTTGCTCACGTGCTAAGTGAAAGAGGACTGCAGCGTCAAAAAAAAAAAAAATGGCGCACAGTTCAACGCAGGATTTTCGCAATGGCTGACTCTGAAGATTGGAGCAGTTCTCACCTTCTGAAGTCGCCGAATTGGAAACGCAGGTCCTGTGAGTCTAATTCTTCGTTGTTTATGAATTTCTGATATTTCTCGTGCGTCTAGTCTTTAAATATTGTCACTAGATGTCCACTACAAACTATTTTTGCAGAAAGTTTATGCCACTTCCGTCACTCTTTCTGTCCGGCAGTAGGTAGGCTATTGCTTTTTTTCTCTCTCTTTTTTTTGCTCCTGCTTGGCTTGTGTGGTTGTTTCAGGTCTATCGTCCTCTGGTTAGGATACAACTTGTGCTTTAACTGATAGAGTTGGACCGACGGCATTTTAACGCTAGAAACGGTTTGTTTACAGCTGCTCAAGGAAACAAGGCACGTGCAGAAGGTATAGTCACCTGTAGGCCTTAACAGGGACTGAACAAAGAGCCCTGAACGTAAACAGTGGCTGTAGCTTGTTAGATAAAATGCCAACAAAACTTTCTAGCTTGTAGGATTCATTCCTGTGTTTCTCTATTGAATGTAGAATATAAAAACAATAATGTGTTTAGAGAAGCGTTTCGTAGACCCTAGAATAAAACAGCAGCCACATTCTGTCCTCTCATCTTCTCATAAAAGTTGGTTATTAACATGTGTTGTAAGCCTTGAAGAAGTTTTGCTGACATGTCAGAAAACTGCACTTTAAATAATAGATTTGAACTATAAACAAACTGATAAGCAGAGGTCAATGCAGCGAAGATACTCTGTGATATGTCTTGAGGTGATAATGAGTTTTGCTCATCTGAAGAAGGTGATGCAGCTAGAAAAACAACACACGCACATGCTTATAATGCAGACACTAGATTTCCTATTGGGACAATAAAAGCTATCCTAGCCTATCCTTATCACATAAGCAGTAAATCAACTTCTGATCAAGTGCTGTGCACAAGAAAGCTCTTGAACACTGCTGCCAGGTAGTGAAGTGATTGTTCAGTTTAATTAGAACGTAGGTTTTCTGCTTTTACGCCCCTTTATTATCACAACCTGCAAATAAGAATCATGAAGTAAGCATTTTATAAAGAAATTATTGATATGGCAGCATGAGTGGTCAGTGGTTTATATTAATCATAAGAGCTTCAGTACCCTCTGAGATGCGGTCCCACATGATGTTGACATAATCATCACGGTCTGCCCTGGACTGCTCATGCCAGAAACCGAGAGCATGAAGGAACTCATGTTCAATGGTGGCGATGCGGTCACAGTTTCTGCCAATGGACAACCTCTGTTTTCCAACTCGACGATTTCCCACAGAGGAGAAACATCTGTTAGAATAGAATCATATTGAAGCATTTTAATGATAAAATATTCATTATACATTAATTCCTGAGAAAGTAGAGCTTATCTGTACCTCTTATCACAGTATAAAAACATAAAAGTTATTCCTGCCTCACCCGCCCCCTTTAAAGATGGAAATGTAATTTGCTTCTCCGTCCCAAGGCTGGAAGTCAATGCAGGTCTTGAGCCGGTACTGCTCAAAGGCTTTCAGTATCACACCTTTTGCATTGATCTCTGTAAAGAAAATGATAACTCAATTCAATTTTTTTGAAGGTCTGGCCATGGCTTTTACTCCCTCCTTGCTTATGTGTGTAGAAAAATTAATAATCAAAATAGCAAAATCAACAATCTCTCACAACTAGATATGTAAAAGAAACACTCGAGTGAATCTGTAGATTTAATGAAGGTGAAAATATGGAAATGATCATGAGGCACTGCTATAACATCAAAAAAGGAAATATTTAATGTCTTATATGTTATTTGTGCAGTATGTTTTCCTACATAATGATGTAATGTTTGGGGTTACAGAGGTCTGACTCTCCATTTGACATTTTACAACATGTTATAAAAGAATATGCTTTCGACTGTTTATGATACTGTCAAGTATCAAGGTGCTGAATTTGGTGATAACATTTACAATAATAGTAGAATTCGTTTAAGTTGTTTTAGAGATTTATCAAATGGTTAAATGCAAAAAATGAATAAAAGCAGAAAATGACGAATCATATTTACATCAAACTTTTGCTTGTTCACAGCTTTGAGGAACTACATGTGGCCATTTACATCTTACAGGAGGATTACAGTCTTATTAATGTGATAAAGTGCAAATACATTAGTAATCTTCCTGAGAGCTTATTTATTCTTAATTTTTCTGCAAGGAGTGTAACAGGCACTCTTACCCAAGTCATCTTCCATGTAGTATGGGATCGTCCTTGGCCACCTGTACTCATCCCCTATTAGGGAGTTTCGGGTTTGCCTCTGGAGCCATCAACAAAAGCAGTTACAAAGTTTGGAACAACGTAATGAGTCATGGTTAAAGCGTCCTCATGATTTTCAGTGGAGCAGGAGACAATTGAATAAACACACCTCATCAAGCACAATGTCCCCCTCTACAAGATTCAGCCCTGCCTCTGTGGAGACAACAAAAGGAAACAATTGTTAAAGAATAATTATATGGATGATTCGTTTTTGTTTTTTTTTATTATTTCCTCCTGTCTGCATACCTTCATTGATGTCAAAAATGTCAAGATCCCGTCCACCATCCACATCGTAGTCTGTCAAAGCAGAAGAAGTTAAAAAGTTGAAGGAAAATAGACTTGAACTTGGGCTTGGATGTTGCTTGCTGCAAAAAAATCACTTACCTGATACTTTTGCTGTGGGCTAAATAAAAGAGAATTCAAATAGTAATGTTTCTCATGTACAAAAGTCAAGTTTCTAGTTATCACAACAACAATAACTTAACTTTGTCTTACCAAACAAAGTGTGACACCACAAAGGAGACATGCAATGTGAAGAACTAGTACACCTGTAGCTTTTCTTCCCTCCATGTCCTAAAATGCCCCTTATATGAGACGGAATGTGAGAGGTACTGAGCTCTGACAGACCCGTGAACAGCAGAAATTACAGAAGTTTCTTGTGGGTTATTGGAAAAAAAATGTACACGTGATCAGAAGTCGATAATTGACAGAGCTGTAAATTATCTGAGTCTGAGTTATACAACACCTTCAATCTGCTTTGCTATCTGCGTAGTTTACACATTTGCAGATTAGGTGCAGCGAGCAGCTAACAGCAGATAAAACATGCTTAAAAAGAGCGATTTACACAGATCAACAAGCAGCTTCACTCACTTCTCAAACTTATTTAGAAATATAAAATGTCAGAGTAATGAGTCTATGCTTATATCTGGTGACTACAGATAGATTCTTTTTTAGTCAAACTACCAATTATATATTATTATAATATGAACATATATATACATTATATAAAAACAATAATACTTGATGTTTGTTTAAGTGGTTTGGATCAGTGACACTGTGCCCTCCTCATGTATGTTTAATGTATACTGTCCTGCAGGTTGCAGTAGAAGTACACACATTGTCCTGATTAAGGTGGCTCCCTCAACCACCTCTATAATCATGCACTCTTATCAAACCCTATGTGTTGCTTTTGACAACAAGATTATGTCCATTGTGTATGTGAAAGGTTGGTCTCTTGTTTTGAAGCTGTAGTCCACAAGTCTGCAGCACACTGTGCCCTTGATTCCAGTGGAAGTAGGACGAAGCCGGGGGAAACAATCAACCACAGCTGTCATGTTCATGCAAACTTTGGGTGCTTTGGTGGTATCATATTTAATGCTTTGGTGATTACTTATTGATGTTTCCGGGCCTCTGCTTTATATTACTTAAAAGATGGCTTCATGGAATAGATGGAACTAATGGAGCTGAACTGATGCAGCCCTGGCTCTGGCTTTATCTTTCCCGTGACTTACAAGTAGCTGTGAGATTTTACACCATAGGTTGTAGGATGTGGAACACCTCAGATATTTTGAAGTAAAGGCCTGATGAGCTGTAATGAAGCGATGGGACCTTCCCTTCTCTTAAGTACCGGTATATCAACTGTCAGGCTTTGTATAGCAAGAGCTGTTCTGTACACTGACCCTAATTATGAGGACAGCTTCCTGTCTGATGTGTCTTTTTTGTGATCTCTCATCTCCTGAGCTCTCTGAAAAGATGATTTTTCTTGTGATCTAAGAAATTCACACAATAAGACTCCTAAGTTCTTTTTCTATTCACCCATTACGAAAAATTACAAATAATCTCTCTATTTTCTGAAATGATTGCTCAGGTACAAGAAAGGCATTTCCCTTTGATCTGTTGCCTGATCTAATTTTGCCTCCAGTGGAAAACCCCAGCAAGTTGAGTCATATATAAAATAGGAACTCACTGTAAAACATGAATTTTGTCATTACTTTTCATCATCTTAACATCTTAAATACATAGCCTTTTAATTCTGAGTTAATCCTTTTATTGATATCTTTAAGGGGAAATGAATTATAGAGTGCATATTCTTGCAATACAGTTGCCTACTTCCACTGTGTTGAATCAGCTTTACGTTCAAAGGGGTGGAAAATCTGAATACAATGAATTTTAACTGAGATGTGATTTCTGGGTTGCAGGATGTAAAGTATGGTGGCCCTTAGGGTCAAAACACAACTCAGAAAAACATTTCACAAAATGCAGCAATAGTTCACAAAATCACAACATTCACAAAATGCAATGGGATGTTTCTGAAATGTGGTTGTGTTTTGATCCCCAGGGCCACCGTAGTAGTTAAGTATTAATGGAATATACAACTGCAGGGTCTAAAAGAAAGTGATTTACTGCTTTGCCATAGGTTCCCACTCTATATTATTTACTTTTCGACAGGGATTAGAGTATGGCCCTAGAATATGCAGTGTGCTTTTTAACTTGATAGTTGTGCGTTACTCCCGGCTGGATCATGACTACAGTGGCTGTAAATATTTTAGTGCACAGTTTTTACTTTTTTAAGCCGAGGTGTAAATATACGTTAGAGCTGGGTGTGGTGAACAAAGTCGAGCAGAACACGTGTTCATGGCAAGTGAAATCGGATGAAACGGGTATAAAGGAAATGGACTGATCCCATTTCATTGATCTCAAAACAAATGCTGACCACAATTTAAGTGTGTGGATGCGGTAATTGTTTAGTCATGCTTGGGTGTGTGTGTGTGTGTGTGTGTTTGTACTCCTATCATTGTGAGGACAAGTGTGAATTTTAAACCTTTGGAAAACCTGCTTAAGAAAATTACCCACAGTTCATAGCCATGTGAAGTCAAATACAGGAGATGTCATCTGAAGCATCCGGGTGTTCCTGGTCCTGTCCCATATCCATAACAGCATCTGGACCCTTTCAAGTTCTCACACTCAGTCACTTACAGCTGACCGTGCTGAAGTCAGTCAGGGTTCAGAGGCAGAAGGGAATCAGGCCCTTGTGTCCCCGGCCTGGTCTGTCACGTTAATGGCCGAGTTTCAATCCAATCTCTTACAGACCTTACAGTCAGTCAGCATTGAGGTTGACCCTCCTTAAGAAAATTACCCACAGTTCATAGCCATGTGAAGTCAAATACAGGAGATGTCGTCGAAAGCGTCCTGGTGGTCCTGGTCCTGTCCTATTCCTACAACAGCATCTGGACCCTTTCAGGCTCTCACACTTAGACACTTATCACGGCTGACGGTTTTGAAGTCAGTCAGGGTTTAGGGCATGAGAGTTGGAAGGGAATTGGGCCCTTGTGTTCCTGGCCTGGTCTTTCACTTTCAGGGATGAGTGTTAGTCTGGTCTTTAACAGACCATAGACTATATATGATTTAGGCTCATTCACGTGAAGTGTGTGTGTGCCCAACTGTCCCATCATCAGGGCAGTTTATGTCCCCTCACTGTCAGTCAGCATCCACGCTGACTTTGCTTCAGTAAATTCAGTTTATAGTTCAGTTTATAGCTCTGTGAAGTCAAATACAGGGACTGTCATCGGAAGCGTCGGAACGGATCCGGTCCCGGTCCGTGTTCTGCTCCCGATCCCGGTTCCGGTCCCGATCCCGGTCCCGGTCCCGGTCC